>JAFBJS010009234.1:252093-287603 GCA_016785265.1 Paraplagusia blochii | reverse complement strand
AGTTCATCACCCCTGTTATATTGATAGAGTCACAGAGCCAGAGTAACAACAACTCGACTCTACTTCAAGTGCAATAAACATTAATGTCATTAATGCCTATGAGGGACACTAATTTATTATACAGAACGTGAAGGAGGCACCTTTAAATTCCTCCCATGAAAATGTATTGGTTTCTCTCTTTGTTTCCCTTTTTTATGGGCCAATCCATTGTTAGGTTGCCCCCACTTGTCCTAGTTGGGGTGAAAAGAAAGGGGGAAAGGGTGGGCGGTGAAGTTGATATTATCAACCAATAGGAGTTAACAGCACTGTGCCTGCTGTGGGTGAAACTACCAATCGTCCGTTAGACATTTGAACCAATAGCTCACTTGTTTGAAGTGAGCAGTGTGGTGGGAAGAAACAGAATCTACAGGATGCCTCACCTTTAACTACTGTTTACACTAAGTTCACATCAACTGTGACTCACTGTGAGGTAATGAGCAGGTAACAGAAAGAGCAGACAGTCTCCTCCTCCACCTGTACGCATACAAGGCCATGTTGAAAACAGTATTTTGTCACACAGTGTCTGAGGTCACAAATGTATTCCAGGTCAGGGATCTGCTGCTTCCCGAACACAGTGAGACTTCCTTTGCAAAGTCGTCACATTTCCTGCTTTTTCTATGTCATGCGTTCCTTCACAATGAATCATGAGCTCTAAAAGAAAGGAAATAACCAAGGGTACTGATATAGTTTGAGCTTTTGATAAGAGGAGTTCACTAACAAGATACTAATATATTTTTACTACCTATTTCATCCATAGAATAGGCTGATATTGTTGGTAATGTTTCAGAGTTATAACCTAGCACCTTAACAAATAGACATCAAATAACTTATCTGTAATAATCCTCAAATTAAAAAATAAACAGTGTTTCTTTCTTTCCAAAATGTGTGTCTTACTTTTGTTTTAAACTTAAGGCATTTAATAAAAAACAAATGATCAAACTTTCGTCACTTCTCTTTGGTTTGTCTGGCTTTTGATCTGTGTGAAGGTACTACTTTATTTAACCTCTAACCGATAATTCTATTACCGACCTTTTTTAATTAATTTTTAAGCAAAATGTATACATGTGCAGTCATTGCAGGTATGTTACATGTACCTAGCACTTTGAGATCCCAGGGATGGAAAATGCATTATAAATAACAAGCATTATTATTATTATTATTACATGTATCTTTATATTTAGCCAAATCAGCGCCAGTTACTAGTATCAATCCAGAGGGATTATCGCCGTTCACACATAGAGCCTCAAACATGTCATTAAATGTGCACAACGGTCTACATAATAGTTTAATTATTGTAATCAAGTTAATTCAATTCTAGAATTAAAACCAAAAACTTCGTTTTCTGTTTACCGGCACTTCCGTTATCTGGGAAACTAACGGTTCCTGGGATCGTTGAAGAGTGAGTTAATACAGGATCAACCTGTTGCACTGTTCTCCTTGTGTTCAGACATCTATAAACAAAGATAATGCATATATTAAAATCCAAAAACACTCACATAAGGCTCCCAGTAAAACAGCCAGTCGGTAGAAGGTCATTATAGTGTCCAGTTTACAGTGAAATGCAGTTTATCCGCATGTTGTTTCATCTCATTTTGTCGGCAAAGTGGAGCCGCTGAGAGCTGGAGCCAGACTGGACTGTACCACTTTACACCCGAGCGGGGGGAGCAGTCCCGGCAGGAATAACCCTACCAAGTTTGAACAGAAAGTGGGCGAGGCCAGCAAAGCCTTCTCTGCTGGCCTAAACATACACAGAAAAACACATATATTCATAAATATGTTTAAATAAAATTGTATAATTTTTTTATTAATATCAAAAGGGTTTTTGCATTTAAAAAGTTGGATAAAACCTGCTGATCACTTTCATTTTCTTTTTTTGAAGAGAGAAAGAAGGTTTTTATTTTAAACAACGAGGCACAGTACGGATCCACGTTGGTGAGTGCAAACATTTTATTTGTATTTTTAATAGGTTTTTGTTATGATTATGTGTTATTAAATCATGTGTAACAGTTAAATGAATAAAAAAATGTGTTTTTATTCATAAGTGGGGGAATCAGACTTTGTTGAAGGTCTATAGAACAATTTACATGTTTGGGAATGCACTTATCTAATCTACATATAAACCTAAGCATTAAGAATCACCTTTGTCAAACCTTCCGCCATACGCTTTCACACTTGGACTAATCGTGGGCAAATGTGCCGGTTCTCAGGATTTTTTTTTTATGTTGCTAGGCCGGGAATTGAAGCCCAGAACCTAGTTGGGACGAAACAAATCATCAACCACTTGGCCACCGGCACAGTAAAGTGTCAAAAAATACTAAGAATAATTCATTTTAAATGCTCTGGAAATTAAGAGTTGCTTGATGATATTAAGGGTGATATAATGTATATGTGTGGATCCTCAAGTCCTGGTGTCATACTGATGTTATTATGAGGCGTATTCATTTGACCACATAACACTATTCACTGAAGGCCTACAGTTGAAATGCACAGCCCACCACTGTAACAATCTACCTGTATATATATATATGTGTGTATATATATATATACTGTATATGTGGGCACCCCTGTTCTAAAGAACACAAAGAAAATGTGGGTGTAACATGGACTGAAGCTGCAACCCAAATAATTTTATTGCTGTTTTAAACCTGATTTAAGAAAACACATACAGTATAACCAAACCAAAATATGAAAAAGTTCATTTAACAAGCTTTTTTGAACAACGTTTGTGAATTCATCATAAAATGATGGCACCAATAACCTAAAGCTATCACTTTTAGTCTCTATATTCATCATCACGATAGTCAAGACGATCACGACTGCCTCTATAACGATCCCGCTGGTCATCATAGCGGTCACGATAGCCACCGTATCGATCACTTTGTTCGTCAAGGCGATCCCGACTGCCACGGTTATAATGGTGTTGATCGTCTAGTCTATCACGACTGCCATGATAATTATCACGATGGTCATCAAGCCGATCCCGGCTGCCACGGTAGTTATCACGATGGTCATCAAGCCGATCTCGACTTCCACGGTAGTTATCACGATGGTCGTCTAGCCGATCTCGGCTGCCACGGTAATGATCCGGCTCATCGTTAAGTCTGTCACGGCTGCGTCTGTAGTGATCTTGGTTTTCCTCAACTCGGTTGCCATGATAACGATCCCGATCTTCAAGGTTATCACGGCTCACCCTGTGTTGATTACCGTACTCGTTGAGCCTGTCACGACTACCACCATAACGATCCCGCTGTTCATCGAGGTCGTCCCGGCTTCTGCGGTATTGACCATCTCTGTCATGTTGGGGATTGGTATCACTACCTTTACCACCACCCCTATCTTTACTACTACTGTTACTTTGTTGGTCATAATCAAATTTGTGTCCAAAGTTTGGAGAATCTTTGTTTTCGTTCTGGTTGGTCTTTCTCAGAGACTTATCATCATTTTCTCCAAACTCAGGGGCATCTTTCTCGGAAAATTGGAGTGCTTCAGGAGAACTACAATACACAAACAGTACCAATCAACTTTTATTTTACATTTTATATGAAATTGAAATAGTTTCCTTTAAAAACTGTTTGTACTTACCCTTCGGCATACTTAGCCTTTTTATTCTTTCTTCGGCAGCAAACAAAAATGATGATTCCCAAAACCACAATGCCAGCAATTACTCCTCCGATGATAGCTCCTGTACTTGCGTCATTCATGCCTCCTAAAAAGAATTGACAAAATTGGTCAAACTTTGCAGCTGCCCCCAAACAATTCCCATTAACAGATTAAACTTTTTGACTGGTGGGCCATAATTGGTCTTAAAATTGGACAGGGGGCCGAGTCCAGAGCAGAAAGATGGGTCGTTCATTTGCACTAAGATAAATGCCATGTAAAAGTATACTATTACCTTCTATGACATCATCTACTGGGGAAACACATTTTTTGCAGGGAAAAGGCAGAAGTATAATGATCATAAAATAAATTACATGATTTAGACAAGTTGGCGGGCCACATTAAAGAGGGACTCCGGACCCGGGGGTGGTGAAGAATGCTGCTCCACCCATGCCACCCAAATCACACTGCACCATACTTTGAGCCTTCCTGTGGGTGGTGAGCTCACTGGAAGTTATGTGGGTTAGGTTGGTGCTACCCTCAGGGAAACCGCAGTGGCAAACTGGCATCACCTATATCTTTCTTATAATCTTATTATTATTTCTTATTATCAATCTTATTTTCAGGGTCTTTTAGCAGAACTACGAAATCAAAATAAAAAAAAATATGTGCTTCTCTCTTCCACTCACCTGGCATCACAGCCAAAGTAAAGTTGCAGTAATTTGAACCAATTCGATTTGTTGAGGTACAAATAAAGAATCCAGAGGTTTCACGTGAAATGTTGACGAGAGACAGAACTCCGTCATCTGCAGTGGAAAAATGACACTTTTTAATATCTTTGTTGTGCAAAAAAAATTATGCTTATGTAATTGGAGACACATACTCTCAGCTGTCTTAGGGGGAAAGGTTCTGGGGATGTTTTGCACACTGTAACTCTTCCATTCATATGTGGGTTTTGGAGATCCCTCCTCAGAGGCACAGGTGAGACTGATGTCCTGCCAGTATTCTGCTTTTCCCTTAAGGCTGCATAGTGGCACAGATGGAGGCACTGGAGGAAAATAATCCAATAATGTCAAGTGAAAATAGTTATATGTATACTGTATATGTAAACCAATTGGATCGAATTAATAGTAATGATAATAGTTAAACCTCACCCAAAACCACCAGTGAGGTGGAGGCAGCTGTTGTTCCTTCGTCATCATTTAATATCAGGACACTGCACTGATACCGACGACTGTCTTTTACAGTTACACGTTTTAGGTGGAGGTTGCTAACTCGCTGGTTGAGATCAACCTCCATAGTGGCTCTACCTTCATATTCTGGTGCGATTGCAACTGGACTGTTGAGAAAGTACGTGGCCACAAGTTCCTAGAGAAATCAAAAGAAAACGTGGTTCATTCAGTAAGATTTCAGTATCTGTACTCAGCATCTTGTTGGCAATCTTCATCCTTTCCTTTTCCATCTACCTCTGGTCTCTGTATCTTTTACTCTGACTCCAACTACCTCCATGTCCTCCCACGCTGCATCCATCAATCTCCTATTTGTCTCCTACCTGGTAGCACCATCCCTACGATAATTCTTTTATCAATGTATCCACTGTCCCTCCACTTAACATGTCCAAACCATTTCAAGCTGAATTCTCCTGCTTTTTCTGTTTCAAACCTTCCTGTCTCTGTTGTCCCTATAATGGCTTCATTCCTGATATTGTTCATCTTTGTAACTCCTTGTTCTGGCAATAAAATGTATTATTTAAAAAAAATACATTGATGTTGTTTAAAAAAATAACAATAAAAAAGATTTCTATTGGCACAGTAAGGGTCTGTGGCCCACTGAAAACGGGCTTGTGACCCAAAAGGGGGTCGTGACCCGCCAGTTGAGAATCACCAATTTCTCATCAATTCATCAATTCTCAATGCAAATGGCCCATCTTACCAAAGGATCATCAATGTTGACAGGATCAGCATCCCATTTAAGTACAAGTGTAGCGATATGAGGCTGGGCGGGGACGAAGGAACAGGTTAAAGTAATATCGCCTCCACTTGCGACCTCATACTCTTTCTGATCAATAGAAACTTGCAGACTCCAGCAGCAGGGCAACACTGAAACAAAATGCAACATTCGATTACAAAAATAAAAGCTTTTTTTTTTCAAAAACATTAAAATTCATTTATTTATGTTCAGTCTCTTATCAGTTTCAAGGACTCAGGGAAAGAGGTCACCCATGCCACCGATATCACACTGCTCAATACTATGAGCCTTCCTGTGGGTGGTGAGCCCATTGGAAGTTATGTAGGCCAGGACAGAACTATGGTCAGGGCACCTCAGTGGCAACCTGGCAGCTGGTGAATTAGAACCTGAAGCCTTGCGGAACCAAAAAACTCTCAGGTTTTTTTGGATAGTTATGTAGAATTCATTCAGTCTAACAGCCTGTTGTATGAACACCACAGGAAGAGATAAAGTAACTTTTTTACAGTACATATATATCTTTATTGCTTCTTAAAACAACAATAAACATATATTAAGTATATATTATTTGAAATTCAATCGTCATTACATATTTTACAGGCTTTTATTTATTTTGTTTCGGTAGAATCTGAATCCACTATCTGTTTCAGTAACAAAGACGTTAGTTTAATGATTAACATGGGTAATAATCTCACCAAGGTGTGGCATGAGAAAAAGAGAAATGTAGCTTAAATCTTACCTGCGAAAATAACAATTAGGTAATTCCATATCAACTGCCTTTGCGTCATTATTTCAACAGGGGAAAAAAATTTATCCAAGTTAATAAATCTCAAATAACTTTCTGCCTACAGTCCAAGACAGACAGCCAACATGTCACCTTCACCGTTTCTTCCCAGCTATGGAGATGATGGTGGTTCCAGGTAATAAATGAATGACTATTGGTCACATGTCAGCTCAGGTCCAATCACTGGTCTGTGACTTACAAGTCAAATATGAGTATGGCATAGTGAAATAACCTAACAGCTTATTAAGATTGCAATTTAACAAAACCACACACAGCAACAATTATTACCAACTGCCACTCAATATTTACCACTCACCTCATTATATATATATTATATACATATTTACATTATATATTTACATTATATATATAGATATAGATATTTATATATATATAGACAAAAATTTAAAAATGCTATTAAACACATTTATTGTATATGTATTTCGGAACTAATTTGCTTATAAAAGTTGTATCTACTTCTGTAAAAATAAAAGTAATGAACTACACCAGGTATTCCTAGAAACATTCGTGCCTTTGTAGTCTCGATGACCAACACACCTGCGGTACCCCATGCGACCAACAGGGTGCAGTATAGTATCGAACACACTCTAACCGAGTGCGTCAGTTCTTTGCCGAACTGCTCAGAGAGGTCCTTTTGTTTCGCTGATTTGTTGTTTTCAGATAGGCCGTTGGCGTCGGTGGTGTTGTGTAAAAGGCCATAAAAATGTTAATGTATTCTTGGTCAAGTTTACCAATGGTTTGATGGGGCGAGAGAACGAGGACATGGAATTATTGAAGTATGTAAATAAGTCACAACAGCAACTCCCAGAACAAACTCCACCTCTAGTTCTGTGTGTGCACTTGAAATAGCGACTTGTTGGGACATTTTTGGAATCTATTGTTGTCAGTAAACATGAAATATGAGTATTGAGTATTATATGCTGTATTTTGTCGTTCAGGTATAACTATGCCTGTTTACTTCTTAGGTGGTTTTTGGCAACTTATTCACAAAATAAAAAGGCTATGACTATAACAGTTATTATTATAGTTGTTATTGCCCTGCCTGTTCATGGACTGAGCCTTTTACCAAAATGAATTACAATGAATTTTCAACACACACGTTAAATTATTATTTTTCAAATTAATTTGTTTTATTTTAATTTAATTTAACTTACCATTAGTTGTTTTACATCAAATTGTACGGTTCGAACGTAGTGGAACATAGTCCAGATACGGACGACTGCCCAATTGAGTCCACTTTAATACTGTTTTAAGCCATTAAGTTTCTCTAACATTATGATATCTTTTTGGCTTTGGTTTAGACCGAAGATGACAAACTACCAAATGTGTCAGTTTGGACCATTTGAATAAGCAAAAGTTAGATAACACGGGTAGGCGCTGCATTATGTTCACGGAAGCCCACACACACACACACACACACACACACACTGAGCCACATGGACACACACACACGCGTACAAACACGCACACGCACATACACACGCACACGATCTCAGGGCTGGGATTTCGGGTTAAATATTCAAAATGGCGGACGGAGGAGCAGCGAGTCAAGATGAGAGTTCAGGACCAGGTAATGATTACAGCATTTTACATATTCATACTCATATTCAAACTGGCTTTCTCACAATTTATCACCCTCGGAATATTGGTCCACACAGACCGCGTCTCCGGTACCGGTGTGGAGTCGTTGTTCGAGCCCGGGCTCGGCTGAAAGCTAACTGTAAATTGACAGAGGAGGAAACGACGGCAGATTACACTGAAAACATGCCTCCCCCTTTGTGTGTGATTAGACGGCCGAACGCCGCTACATATTCATACCTATGCCGACAAATGACATTTAGCATATTTTATTAGTAAACACAATGCGGCGCTTGCTTGTATTTGACTTATTTAGACATTATATTGATCCACTTCGATAGAAATGAGGATGCTAACGGGGGGCTAGCAGAGTTAGCTCGGCTGCTAACGCTTGGCTTTGTGTTGATGCATAGGCTGGAGCGTTAGGAAGAGCTTTGCATATTCATTTTCACTGGGGCCGGGCAGAGGATACACTTTTCGATGTTCTTTAGTTGTTCTTAATGGGAACGTGAAATGAGGCATGAGCTAGTTTAGGATCAATATCAGCTAAACGGAGCTAGACGTATTTTTTTTCTAGATTTTTGCCTGGATCTTTTGTGTGGTTCGACGCAGGCAGGGGAGCCGCTAGGGCAGCCTGTTGTGTTATTCATGCGGGCCTCCCTGAAGCGGAGTGCGGACTTCAGCATATTCTATCAGCCGTCAGCCGTGAGCTGCATCTCCTCTCGTGTGATAATATTATCAGTATTATCGAATAGTAAAATGTTTAGAAGCGGCAAAAAGCCTCACGGAAAAGCCATTTCAGACCTGTGGCCTATTCAGTACAGAATAAAGTGAGGGAAACTGCCTTTTGCCTTCAGAATGTAGAGTTTAGAATGTCTATTTAAAAAGGAGCGACAACCTCAGTTTCCCGAGTTAGTTTCTGACGTTGGCTTTCAAATGGAGTCCTATTGTCTTTTTTTAAATTGTTCTATTATTATTAGTGGAATGAAACAAGTTTGGTCCAATAGTCAATCTTGGATTTAGTCATATAAGGGATTCATCTTGGAATTGCTCAGGGACCCATATGATTTTAAGAATTGTCAGTTTTACAATTATTTTGAGATCTTGCTGCATTAATCTCACACCAAGAGCATTGCTTAATTATACTTTTGATTACAATTGTAAACTTTTTAAATCATTTTAACTAAATTAAAATATTAAGAATTCAGACAAATGTAAGCTTGTTGTTGTGAGATAATTGGGTCACCCATAGCAAAAAGAGTAGGAGTATCAACAGACAGTTGTGTGGTACATATGTGATTGTGTTTGCATTTAGGTCAAGAGTATGTCATTTAAATATATATTGTATATTCTTACATGGAATCACCCTGAGTTTTGAATCAAAAGGACATACTTTGCCCTCCTTCTAAGGGTCAGTAACTGAAGCTTTGGCATTAGATGAATACAGAACTCTTACCTGTGTGGTTAAAAAAACAACACTTGGTCTCCTCCTCCCTCCAAGGCGGGGTGGGGGTGGTGAGGCCCACTCCTGAAAGGCCACAATAATAACAGGCAAGGCATTCTTACAATTCACAGTGCTTGTTTCATTGCTGGGCAAGACACAGCTTGACTGAGCCTGATGACATTTTTTGAAAATGTTAAACTTAATCTTGACATTACGATGTTCTTTTACAAATTCCTGCAGTCTGTACAAATACAAGCTTTAATAATTTATAATGATACGATTCTTCGATATCACAAACGTTTTATATTTTTAGTTTTGGAAAGCACTAGTCCACACTTTCTATTATATGCTGTTAATGTTGCAAAACATGTTAAACTGCAGGAGGATGTCAAGTAACCAAATAGATATTTATCAAATATATTTTAAGGTAATCAGGAAATGAGTAATTGAACTTCCACCACCATTGACATTCAAAATAATAATAATTAAGCTAACTTTTGAATCTTCTAACTTTTTTCCTGTTTTGCAATTAAAATGAATTAAATAATTAAATTAGGTGTGAAAAGCTAGTTACCATGCGACAAATGCTTAACTTAACATATCACTTTTTTTCTTACAATCTTAAGTGTCAGTGTTTTCCTGATGACATGTGGACATCATAGTACTACTGACAATACTGATAGTAAAATCAGTTGCTAATATGTTCAAAGTATAAGCACAATATCAAATTTCTAGCCGTAGTGCAATACAGTCATGATAACTTGTGCACTTTATGGTGTACTTTCAGCAAAGTTTTAGTGGTGTTGTGGAAAATTAGTCCAACCCACAATAATGAAATAATATCGTTTGACCTTATAAACTAGGTTGCAATAATAAATGTATTGAGAATAAATCAGTCACCCACAAACTAATGCTACTTTCCTCCCTTGTTTAATCAGTTTTACAGTTCCACCCTGATTCCTTGTAGCCTTGTAGTTCCGCCATGAATATTCATGGATGTAAACACATTTGTTATGAATAATGCATGATGTGTAGTAATAAATTCAGCACATGCCTTTTCAAAATACTGAGAAGACCTCGTTGAAGGCTCCTATCATACATTTTTTTCCCCTTGTCAGTGAAGGAAAATAACACAACTCAAAACTGTTGTTCTAAATAGAAAACTATTTTTCCCTTGATAATTTTTAAGTAAGTCATGCCTGACTAAACAATGCAAAGCATCGTACAAAAATGTCTTTATCCTTAAGCAACGATAATTGGATACATTTGGTGTAGGTTAATTCATACATTAATGTATATAATCAAAAATTTAAAAAAAGTTGTATTCAATATAATTGGCTGATTGCAATGTTACCCTTAAAAAGGTAATATGTAATCTGTCGCCAGGAGTAGATGTGTCACCAAAATGTTCTTAAACTTTGAATGGATAGAAACATTTCCAAACTTGTATGGGTACCCTCCACTCACTTTGACTGGGCGTTTCTTTTTGCCCTTTAAAAAAATACAAGACAAGGACCAAAACTCCCTTGAGTTGTAATATTGAAAATAAACCATCATTCTCCTTCAGCAGTGAGTGAATAATTTTAGAATGTCATCAGAGATTTATCCAAAATAAGTCAAACGTTCAGTGACTGAAAATTACATGCAAAGTACATACAGTCCGTCAGATTATTGTATAACCCTCATGGTCATTACTAGCACTCTGGTTTTACAAAAAAAATACTGAAGTTTTTTTTTATTCCAATCACAATATCATTTTAGCTTTAACTTTAAGTCTTACATGTACTGTGGGGAAGTCTTTCTAAATAAGTATATCACTCTTTGTAGAAAGGCACTGTAATGCTCTTCTTTTACACTTTCAACAACCTATCTATTGGCTAGTAATCATACATCACAATGACACAGTAATAAAAGATTTAGGTAGTATAATCACACTGCTGACTAGGGACTTCATTGAGTGCCATGTTACTTTTTTTGGATTTTAAATTAAATACCTAGTATTTTGTCTCTTGTTTTGCCAACAAGTACATAAGGGTACCTTCCAGCACCTGTTGACTTGTCTGAACACTAAAGACAATTTTCAAAATACGAATTTACTGCAAAAGTTGTGTCAAAGATAACCTTCCCTTCACGTATGGATATGAGTGCATCTTGTCTTTGTCTGTTTTCTTCAGCTTGAAGCTGAGTTTGTTTAAAAAATATATATTTATGGTTTTTTTCTTAATCTGCTTGATAAACTTTGGGCTACCTTTTAATATCTTACTCATCACAGCATTGTAGCCATTTGGAGTTATTGGTTTTCTGCCTTTATTCAGCTGAAGTTTGCAAGAAGTGTTGTTTAATTAACTACATTTCTCGAGTCATACTTATTTATCTTAATATAAACAAAGGGAAAATGGCCTGTTTATTAAAATTGCGAAAACTCACATCAATACTGTGCAGATGATGCTGATTTTTTTTTTGCATGCTGCCTTAAATTTACATGCAAATTATTACCTTGTGCTTCAATAAAGTCCATCATTGAGTCATGTCTGACCTTTGCAATTGCCTATTGTGATGAGATGAATATACCTACTTACTACCCCTTGTTGAAACTACTCTTTAATTGAGTTGGATAAAACTTTCTATCTAGCCTGTAGACAGTTCCCTAATGACCACTCAAGAGACGGCACAGTGGTTGACAGTGATTCTACCTTTTATCAGATTACATTGCAACCTGATTTTGGTCCTCATTTACGTGGCAGGTTGTTGTTGATGTTTGCAGCTGGTATTGTAAGATACTTTTTAAGTATGTGGATGGGTTTTACAGTCAATGCAAACTTGAGGATTTTCCCATAATAAGTCTGTCAGATTCAATAATTATCAGCCGTGGCCTCATCATTTGGACCATTTCCAAAATCCCCTAGACAGTGGTCCAGGTGTAGAAGAAAAGGTGCGTTTGATGTATTCTGTGTTTAGAATGAAGAATCTAGTCTCAGTGCAGAATGTGGATCTGCTAATTAACTCCTTTTTTTTGACTCAGACTTGTGTTGAATCTCTCCTCACATTAACGGCTCTGCAGTATTCACTCAACCTTCCCATTATTATCCAGCTAATGAGATACCTATTTAAAATTCTCTTCACAGGATATTTGTGTAATGCATTGTTCTACGGCAGGGTTTCTGCGAACCGCTCTACCGTGTTATTGTTACACATGTTAAAATGTGCTGCTGATAACTCCTTTTTACTTGCGCACGTCCTTATTTTCTAATTTAGTTCTTTTATTGATTATACCATTAGGCTAATTTCAGGCGCACTTGTTGGAATGATCCGAAATATGTAACACCAGTGCTCCAACTGTGTATACTCTGTGGTAAATAGCTCAGTAAACATTAAGCTGAAGCCAAACTAAACCTTGAAAGGATGTGAGGAAAGGAACAAGGCTGTTTTGTATTCAAAGTTCAATTTGTCCTTTCCGTATGAACTCCCAAAGACACCAGTGATGCGATTCAAAAGTATTGCAATATTGCATGTTTGTGTAAACGTAATTAATGGTCAGTGGCATTAAGTTCAACTTGAGTATTGGTTGCTTTATGATAAGAGCAGTTAGAACACAGAGCACACAGAGCACAGAGAACACCTTCCTCTCCACTTAAATGCAACATGGTAAAACCATGCGGGTTAGGGAGATGAAAAATGGTTTTGAGTAGTAAAGTAAGGTTACTTCTGACTTCTAGGTAAGTTTATTGCTGTATATCTTAAATTTAATTTACCGTTATGGTAAAGATGTTTATTCCACTCCTGTTTTCTTTAATTTCTTGTTCATTTAATACCTGGTACCACTAAAGGTATTTTAGAAGAGAAGGAAAATGAACTCAAAGACTTGGAATGCCTAAAAGCACTGTTTTTGGGAGTACAGTGTCATAGATATTTATGTAAGAACTTGGTTTTGGTTAATTTGAAGAAAACTATTGGAAAAGGCTAGCATATTTATTTATATTGTTAACCAAACCTTAAAAAGTACTATAACAAGTGGATAAGAACTACTTGTTGACTTTAAAAAAATGGTAATGGAACAATTCTGGCTATATTGATGTGTCTATTTAGTGGGTTGGGTTTATAAGCCCCCTTTCCCCTGCAGACCACAAAACAGTCATGCATTCCAGTCCAGTCATTCTGATTCACTGGACACCTGTGCTCCACCATAGCAGGGTTGTTTCCTCACTGCTGCATTCATTTTCGAAGCAAGCTGGAAATGAACTTGGGAGGCCTCCCCCTCCTATAATGAAATACTAATGGAATGTAAAGCTAATCTAAATATGCTAATCCTCAAACACTTCATAAACATAGACTGGGAGAGATTGCCACCCACTCTCCATAGGAATGCCATAGCCACAGGGGGTCTCGCAGTAATGACGGGCTTGTGTCGGATTAATGTGAAGTTATTTTTCCGATTGAGCGAGTACCCCCTCCACTTGTGCCCCGTTGCCCTCTACTTCCTCCTGCCCTTTGTAGATGTTTGTCTACATCTCCATGACTCCAGGAATCTGAGACCCTCTAATAGCGTCTGTCTGCCTTAGCTTTCATAACTAGACCACCACCTTCAGGCCTCACATTGCATTCTGGGAGAGCTTCAGCCCTATACCTGCTCTTAGCTAATTACTTTTTAGCTGTGCACTCGCATAATAGTTGTCCTTGCGCTGCCACATCCCATCCCTGTGCTGCACCAAATAACTAGTTGGGAGCACTTTCCACCCTTTTCTCCGTCGTCCTTATTCCCCTGTTTTATCGTCCTCCAAAAGCCATCCAATTAATATGCTAATGAGCTGATAAATATTTATAGGGGTTTAAATTATGCAGAAAGCTTTCAGAGCCCGGTGTGAAATGTGTTGCTCGCAGGACTTCAAAGCCTTGGAATTGCTAACGAGGTGGGCGAATTTGCATACGGCTTTAATCAGCTGAATACTGATTATGCTTCATTATTGAGCTCGGGGTGGGCAACGGAGTGGGCGGTGGGGTGGGGTGTTGCGGAGTTGGGTGACACTGCCTGCTGCACTTGTCGTTTATTTCATCCCGGAGAGAGGGAGAGGGAGAACTTTCAGAAGTAGATAGTGTCTTGGCAAGAGAGAGGGAGAAAGCAATGTAGTGTAAAAAGAGAGAGGAGGAGTTCAGAGTGAGGTTTTCCCCCCGAACGCTGTCAGTTTTTTTACATTTAGTGTATCACAGTGTTGTTCATTGAACCGTGCGTCGGACAGTGCCACTGTGTCTGCCCGTAGCTTTGGTCACATTGAACTCAGCACGCCGCTGACTATTGGAGAGTGAAGAGTGGGAGGAGGATTGAGCGCAGGACAGTCTGTAGGTGGTTTTGTCCAGCTGAGACACTTTTCTCTGATAGGCTTAGCGACCATGCTGGAACACAAAGGTGAAGCAATGCTGAGTGAGTTTTTAATGAGTTTGGTTTGTTTTCCTTTTTTTAAATACTTGTTTCTTGTTGTGGTTTGGCTAACGTTATTGTCTGCGTAACCTGTTTTAAAAATTTATTTAGATTTTATGGTGACAAACTTACAACAGCTCTTGACATTGTTGAGATGTTATTGTTAAATCGGCGGTCAATGTGGGACTATCTCACTGTCTGTCTCTGTCTGGCTCTTCCAGATGCTAGAGTGAATAATCAGTCAGAAACTACTAAATGTGCAATGGAGAGCGGTGACGGAAACACCGGTGAGTTCCTGAACTTAATATATATTTTTCTGCTTTTGTTACGGTCTACAGTTTGGTTTTGACTTTCCACAGGTCATAGATTTAGAGCAATATTGCAGATGAAAATCAATACTTTTGGTTAAACCCAAAATATGAGATGTATCTTTGTCACTTTCATCACAAAATTCTTAACGTTCACATGGTACTAATGAGGTCTGATTGTAGCTGCAACTACAGCCTTGTTTTTGCTGATCAGCAAAATACTTAAATAATAATCAATGATGATTTTGCTTCATTTTTTTTCATTCATTCCTAACATTTTACTGTATTTCTGTATGCATGACTGAAGTCATTGATGCCACTTCAACCATGAATAAACTTCCAGCACGATTAACCATCTGTATTTTTGTCCTCAGGAATCCAAACTAATGGATTGGACTTTCAGAGGCAGACGGTGCCAACCACCAGTGCAATTACAAATGCACATGCACAAGCCCTCCTCCAACAGGTAATGTGTGATGCACAGCCCTGACACACATAGCCACAGCTTTGAGGCGCCATAATGTAAATGTTTTAAAGCGCCTCCACACCTCAATTGCAGCCTTAAGATGAAAAATGTTCAAAAAGTGTTTGAAGTTTCAGACAGTGGTATGTTCTACTGCACATGCACAAGCAGAATCCTTTAAATGAGACCGAGCTCTACTGCTGTCGCCTGGCAACTACGCAGATTAATCAACCCTGTATGCTAATTAGCTGCTCTGCAGTTGCTCGGAAACAGATGGCCGAGAATATGCAAATCTATGCAGAATTTACATGCACTGCATAACAGTTATTTTAATTAGCATCTCAACCACCCCCTCCCTCACTGCTTTGGTCTCTGAAGGCTGCAGCACATTTACAAAGCCCACATTTCCACTTCCTTTTTAATTTAAATGCCCCTCCACCCTCCCTCCACCTCAAAGAAAACTCTGGAAGCTTCTCAGGTACACCTTGATTTCATCTCTAATTTTGTTACGAGGGTTATGCATTTTTATTTCCCGAAATTTAAAATCACCTTCAGGTGACAAGAAAAATTATGATCCCAAATTTGTAGGGCTGTCACTGTAACAAAATTACATTTAAATGAATATAATTTCACAAACCAGTAAAGCAAGTGATCTACAACATCATAATGTGTGTGGTCCTCCTGGCAGTGGCATCTCTTTTGTCAGTTATGGCCTGTTCGGTTGGCAATATAATGGGCAGCATTATGCTATTTGCCACCATGGAGGAATAAACCATAGAAAAAACAATTTAAAAATTGCCAATTTTAAATCTGAAAAACAACAGACAGTTCTTCAAATTTAAAGTCTGGAATTTGTGCAAGTATTTTCCAGAATTGGTTGATGGTCAAGTAAAAGCAAAAAGTTTCCAGTTGAGGAAAAAACATTACCATTGAATGTCAGCATGTTATAGAAATAGGAGTCTGCAAGTTATGCTGGTTTTCTGGTGCTTTTGTGTGTTTTTTTTTTTTTAGCCGAGAGCATTAGGCCAAAAAAAGTTTTAACTGTAACCTGAAGAACCAAGAACCCCTGCATTTAAATTCCTGACAATAACGTCTATATGTTATTATTCTTTTTTGCAACTCATTGCAGCATATAAAAAAGCAGAATCCATCTGTTCACTATTGAGGACTGTTGGGAGAATTCTTTGGTATCAGTAAATTTAAGAAAAACCATGGAGGCAGCCATGTTGATGGACTGTTGTCATCAATCAGCTACTGGATTGGGCTAGCACAATCACATGCACAAACTGTGCCACAGTCTGTAAACCAAAATCCTATTATGCCTCGAATAACCCAGTTCTGCGTTAAATGCCTCACTATAAAGAACATAACTTTGAACTAACAGGTTTTTTTCCATTCAAGAAAAAAAAATTCTGACCAACCCTTTATTATTTTTCCATGTTACCAAATACAGCATTATTTTATATATTACATCCAACTGCTTTTCTTACTTTTACCCTCACACTTTTGAGCAGTAGTACCTGTAGAAAGATCTTCTCTAAGCGCCAGTCTTTGCTTTACCCCCCACTAGTCTAAGTCGGAAGACTCAGGTTCTCTTCCGACCTCCGTCCAGCAGAGTGTTTTGCCTCAAACCCAGCTAATGTTGGCTGGGGGACAAATTGCTGGAGTAAGTGGCCTGTTGCCTCCACCTTGAGTTTACTAAGTCGTAGCCATGCATCTGGGCTGACACAGGAACATAAAACCAAGCTGAAAGATTGGCTTGCCCTGACTGTGTGGCTAAGGCTGGGTGTCTTTACTGCCTGTCTGTCTGTTCGTTTATCATCAAGATTGTCTGTCCATTTACAAATCCTTCCATATGGTGACAAGTTTTTTGGACATAGTCTACATGCGCCTCCACGCACTCATTAACAGCCTGTGACACAACTCATATTCATCTTCACCTTGAAGTTGTACATTTGTCGAGAAGACAAGACGCAGTTGAATGCAGCAGCTGTTGCGCAATTTCCGAGTGATTAGCCTCGGCGCATGTGGATTGTCTGCATGTCTGACTTTGAACATCATCAACATGCACATTTGCACATGCAACTGGCTGAGTTGCATGAGTCTTCTGACTGTGTGCTTGCCCGGGCTCATGTTTTTGGCATCTGAACATTTTAAACATTGCTACCATACCTTTGTGACAGGTTATTGTCTGTACAATCTCTTTGGTGTCCTCTGCTAAGGTGTGTACCAGTTAGAGTTATCAAGGGAAAGAAAATTCTAGCAGGTGTTGGAACCTCCATCAAGTCATGCAGTCAACCTGCTGTTTCTCTAAGTGCCTTCCAAAGAGAACAAATTAATAGTATTTGTTATGAGGACAATTTAATGTATTCTTCAATGAGACCAGTTGTAAAACCTGTTACACGCCGTCTTGATGTGTTGTTTAAGTTTGTGTGTCGCATGGGTATCGAAGCCAATAATATAAACACTAATTTGTTCCGACAAAGTGATTGCAGTGAAAATGTACACTGAGAGCCAGGTTTGCTCATCTCTCCTCTCTATCTCTCGGTTTCTTCAGTTGACCCTGACGCCAGTACACCAGCAGCTGTTGTTCCAGCAGGCACAGGCTCAGCTTCTCGCTGGGCTGGCCGTGCAGCAATCAGCCAGCCAGCAGAACAGCACCACTGGAGCGAACATCTCGGCCTCTGCAGCCACGCCCATAACCCAACTGTCGCTGTCACAACCCATCCAGATCACCCCAGTAAGGCTGAAGCACAAACTGCAAAACATTTTTTTCGTGCTGTACCTAGTCTTTACAGTAGTTAGGTACAAATTGGGTTTGTGACCAATTAATGTGACCAATTAGATAAACATTTTTGATCACATTTTAAAAACATTTGTGTTGCCATTTGAATGCTAATTATTCTAATAATATTGATTAATATAATTATAATTCACTGAATTGATATGAAGAAGTAGGATGTCCTTTTGATGTTCTTAACTTAAATTAAGGGCAGTCATACAGAAGTATAGCTATATTTCTGGTGTTCTGAAATATTTTCCTACCCATAAAATCTTCCTACAGGAATTAACTGTGTATGGGCACAACAAGGATTTCTCAAGTGCACACAGCCTATAACTTTCTGCTACCAGACCGGATATAAAAGTTAGACTCTTGTATCAATGACTCTGCGTCATTTTGAGGTTATTGTCTTCACTGAGAAAATATTTTCCAATCAAATTTTCTATTGTTCAGTTCTTTTGTTGATATGGGTATGGATCAAGTGTGAGTAATAGCCAGATGAGGTCAAAGGGAAACTTATTTCTCTGCGGCCCAGCACCAATTCACCCACGGACCGGTACCGGACCCCGGCCCAGTGGTTGGGGACCACTGATCTTCATGTAGAGATCTCACAGCTGGGCGGTTTGGAAACTGGCAGTTATTGCAAAAAGATTTAAATAATAGAATTTGAACTTTTACCCTACTGCTCGAATGGATATATAAACATTGAATAAAAAGTGACAGCCCAATCAATATTTTCATTAACTCATTCTTGAGCAGACAACAATATTTTTAAGTAAATACAGATAAGCCAAATGTTGCAGATTTTGCTGATGCTACGCAGACCTTAGAAAACAGCGTAATCTATCACCACATGAATCAGCTGCTGACGTCTTTCTAGATCCTGAGGACAGCTGGACGCTAATTGAAATGTGGATTATATGAAAATGGAACAAATGACTCATGTTTGGTTTTAGAAGAGATAAGCCTTTTGCAAAACCATATCGGTACCAGGCACTGATGTGTCCTTTTCATTTTGTCTCCACCAGCTACAGCAGCAAAACTTGCCCCAGTTTGTTCTGGTTCAGCCCGGCCACCACATCGCCACCCCTCATCAATTCATCATCTCACCGACTCCGGCCCAACAGGGTAAGCAAAAGACGGCCAGTGATGTAGAAATGTTTTCTGTTGTTATTTAATGATTCAAATTCAGATTACATTTTTTTTGACTCTTCCTGTTATATCTGTGTCAATGTTCTCAGCCCTTCAACTACCTCACAACCAAGGTAACCTCCTGCCGAGTCAACCAAGCATCACCCTTGCCCCTCAGGTGTGTTACTAATGTTGATTTTATCATCACATGTTTGCATTGCAAAATATGTCATTTATATGGTCATATAAAAATTAGATTTTTTATTTGTATATTTTTTATTAATGTTATCTTCAGACAAAAAATGTTTTAAGACACTGAAACCACATATTGTTTATAAAATAATCACAGAAATCCAGCTCTGGCAAACGTGTCCAGTTAGAGGGAGAAAAAAAACCACATATTTAATGTAATTGTTTAATGTTTTGCAGCCTGCAACTCCAAGCCGCACACCAGCAACTACACCCAATCACTCACTGCCCCAGAGTCAGACACCACCCAAACGGTTGGACACCCCCACTCTGGAAGAGCCCAGTGATTTGGAGGAGCTGGAGCAGTTTGCTAAAACATTCAAGCAGCGGCGTATTAAACTAGGCTTTACACAGGTATTATTCATTTGCATGAGTATCTCAAGGAACCCGGTGTTTACTTTTACACCCTAGTTATGTGACCTTCTGCTCACTTCACTGACACCTTCCTCAGGGTGACGTGGGCCTGGCCATGGGGAAGCTGTACGGCAACGACTTCAGTCAAACAACCATCTCACGCTTTGAGGCCTTGAACTTGAGCTTTAAGAACATGTGCAAACTGAAGCCATTGCTGGAAAAGTGGCTCAACGATGCAGGTTTGTCTCTGAACCCAGGACGCTAACAATGAAGCCTGTGTTCTCCACTCGTCTGCACTTAGCTCAGTGAAAAGGCAAAGGGGAGGGTGGAGCTTGAGCCTCGCTATAGTACTTTGTCTTTACCTCCCTTCTTTCTCTTTGTGATGATGCTGTTTGTGCAGAGAACCTGACATCTGACCAGGCATTGTCGAGTCCCAGTGCCCTGGGCTCGCCAGGCATGGGCATAGAGGGGATCAACCGCAGAAGGAAGAAGAGGACCAGTATAGAGACCAACATTCGAGTGGCCTTAGAAAAGAGCTTTCTGGAGGTGAGAACAATTGACTTACTCCTCAGGTTCCTGCTGTTCATCTGAGCAAGTGCAAGGTAATTTAATACTTTAGAGAGGTAAACATAATTATCTTTCATTCTTAGTATGTGGAGAACAAATGTTTTATGTGGTGGCAGATTTAATAAGTAAATTAAACACACCCATCTCACCTGCCTTGACTATGGTGTAATAAATCAACTGAGAATTTAGTGCATTTTCATATTTTTATTCTGTAAGTTAATTGTATATTGTTAAATAGGTAATTTTTGTGAAGTGCATTTATACCAACAATGGCGATGGATGGATTAGAGACACTAGTAATAGGCAGAAGACAGTAGGCAGAGCTGGAGGTGGCAGAGTTAAAGATGCTGAGGTTCTCTTTAGGAGAGACAAGGATGGACAGGATCAGGAATGAGGTGATTAGAGGGAGAGCACAGAAGAATTGGATAAAAAGCTTGAGAAGCCAGATTGTGATGGTTTGGACATGTTCAGAGGGGGGACAGGGGATACACATTAGTAGAAGCGTGATCCTAGAGATGGAGCTACCAGGTAGAAGATGAGGAGGAGAGTGATGGAGGTAGTTGAAGTTGGAGTTAAAGATACAGAGGACAGGGGGAGATGGAAATTGTTGGCTCGCGGTGGCAACCCCTAAAAAATTGAACAAGCTGAAAGGAAAAGAAGAAGAAGAAGCATTGGCAAAGGCCAATAGTGCTAGTAAATGTTTATATGAAATACATTTACAACGATAGTTTTTTTTAAATATATTAGATTATTTCAGCAACAATAAAAAATACCATAGGCATTAGTCTGTTTTTTTTTTTCTCCAGTAATTCCAGTAAAATCTTTTTAAAAATATTGAGAAAAATATTCCTTTACCTTTGCTTGTATAAATACATTTTGTTATTAGCCAAAGAGCCCAAAAGAAATCTCAACAAAGGTAAAATCATAATAAGGTAAGCGGGTTATATTAAATGAAGTTATTTTATTGTCGGCATTATTTTGGTTAAACAATCGAAATACACTACACCCATAACATTCGGACAATGAAGTTGCACACACTGTTTATTTTTCATGTGAAGGCACAGCACTCTGCTTTAGTCTTCCAGTGCTGACAGGGCATCTCTGGCTTCTTTGTCCTCTTCAAGCAGAACCAAAAACCTACCTCTGAGGAGATCACCATGATCGCTGACCAGCTCAACATGGAGAAGGAGGTCATTCGGGTCTGGTTCTGTAACCGCCGGCAGAAGGAGAAGAGGATCAACCCTCCCAGCAGCGGCAGCGGTGGAGGCTGCAGCACCCCTATCAAAACCATCTTCACCCCCAGCAGCCCACTGGTGAGACTGGCTTCTTGAATTCACTGCTACTGTCATTGTTTTGATTATTCTCACATTAGTTTGAAATGTCCTCGGATAAATATGAAGTTATTGTCCCTCTGTCTTCATTCAGGTGGCTAGTCCAGCCTGCCTTGTGACCAGTTCAACCATTAACACACCAACTACTTTGACTGTAAACCCAGTGATGCCTCTCACCAGCACCAGCGTCTCCAGTCTGTCATTCACAGGTGGTTATAAATATTTATTTTTATTTGCTTCTACTGTGATAGTGCAGCAAAATGACATAGTGCATCAAACTGACAATCCCCTTCATCTTTATAAACAAAGGCACTACTGTTGGTGCCACAAACACCACTTCGGTCATCTCCAACGCTCCAATGGTGACGACAGCAACCAGCTCATCTTCATCACCGGCAACGACTCAGTCTGCAACCACTGAAAGTAAAACAGGCACCCAGGCGCCCGCTGTCCCCACCCAGGTGGCGACATCCCTAGGCACCACCTTAGGGACCGGTCAGGTGATGGTGGCAGCCCCGGGACTGTCGGCGGCTCTGCAGGGAGCACAGTTACCCACGAGTGCAAGCTTTGCTGCTATGGCTGCTGCTGCAGGGCTCAACCCAGGACTGATGGCCTCCTCTCAGTTTGCACCCGGGTTAGTTACAGACACGGTTCAACCAATCTTCTGCCAACTTACTTAATGCGCTCCTGACCTGTGTGATATTCACCTCTGTCTGCCATTGTAGGGGAGCTTTGCTTAGCCTGACCCCTGGTGGCCTCAGCAGTGCGCTGAGTCCTGCCTTCCTGAGCAACAGCACTCTGATTCAAGGTTAGTACTGTCATTGTAAAAAAAAGGAAAAAAACAACAAAATTAATCAGATTCAAGATTTTTGCCAAAGTTTTTTGATTCTGCTAAGACTTTTCTTCCTTACTTCCTTTCTTCTTGAAATAAACCACTTTAAAAATATATTTTACTGTTTAATATTGACAAAATAAGGGGTAAGAATAAACATTTGATGTGATGAATATGTTGAAAACCAGAGGAAGAATCTTAATGTCCACCACTTGTAATTATTTATAGAACAAAAAAAAAAAACAGATTAAATTGTTTCTAAAAGTCCTTTGGTTTTGGATCAGATAATTAAAGAATGCATTAATAAGATAAATAATGATTGCCTCATATGTTGACAAAGGAATGAGAGGCTGTATTTTTTTCGTAATTAATCACAGGTGATTTGCCTTGATCCAATTTACAGTAAAACTTGCATGAAATTTTAATGCACAATTATAGTAAGATTCAACACATCTGCATGCCCAAGGTTATTAAAGTTTCTGCTCCCCGGATGAAATGAATTGCAGATTTGTTATGCGGTAAATTAATTCACATGCATTTATAATGAAATGAAAACAGCAGAGCATATCTCTGATTGTCATGACATCCAACAAACACATAGATTCCAGGTCAGGGTTTCTAGACCCTACGTCTAAAAGCGGTCAAAATTAGCGTACTAACTTCTAACTTCTGTCTTCCTTCCACAGCCCTGGCGTCGAATGGCACAATTCCCATCACATCGTTGGACGGCAGCAACCTGCTTTTCGCCAACACCTCAGCAAGTAACGCCTCCAACATGGTGACCTTCCTAAACCCCCAGAACCTGTCACTGCTCAACAACCCCGTGAGCCTGGTGTCCACAGGTGCAGGGCTCCAGGTGGACGCTCATCACCAGTCCACAGCTGTGCCTGTGCAGGCCTCCACCATCTCCACTGCCTCCAAGGCCCAGTGAATCCCTACATCTAATGTCGTGCACTACTCTTATCTCACACCAACATTGGGGGGAAATGTAGGGGAAGTCTCTCAAAGTCTCTTCACTAACCACCGATCTTTCCATCAAATCTTTCCTTATTTATCCTTTTTGCTGCCACCAAAAAGAAAAAAACCTCAGAACTGTTTTTGAGGTTTCCCTTTTTTTCCTCTTTTTTTTTTTTTGTATTTTTCTTGGATATTTTTCTTCCCACTATCAGTGGTCGCACGAACACTGTTGATGGCCTTGGCAAGAGAAACTGTTCTTGACAGCCTCAAGGCTTCCACACTTACTGTTTATATGTGTGTATATAAATATACATATACAGGTCAGATCTTTCTGAAACACTTCTAACCAAAAAAAAAACTTTAGTGTTTTGCTTGTTTAACATTCAAAATAACAGATTTATTACTGATTATTCTTTAATCACTAGTGGGTATTTTTTTTTTCTTAATTTTCTTAGACAGGCCTTGATGTAAATCATATCAAAGTTATATTTTAGAGACTTACATTTTCTTTACTGTCTTTTTTTTTACATTTACCAAACTTTGTAAAACTAATATTAAGTTAAGATTTAACTATCACTTTTTAAACGTGGTTATAAGGCTTTAAAAAAAACAAGTAATAAGTGGCCGATATTAAGGTTATCATTGCTTTAAGGTGTGGGGCGGGGACCGTCTGTGTCTCCGCCTGTTCTTTCTCCGTAGTTGTGGAAACACTGAGATTTCTGTGGTGAGGCAGACAGTGAGCTTTTGTAAAACACCCATAGAAATGTTGAGAGCTTTAAGACAAAAAAAAGGAGCCGTGTGCACGCCGCTCTGTGTTTTGATGGTGGCGACGTTTTCTGTAGTTCAGTGTTGACAGCAGCGTTGATAGCTGTACATTCTGTTTGGATCCAGAGGTAGAACCGTGGCGTTTTTCTGCTTGTCTCCAGCTCAGGCAGTCCAGTAACTGCAGAAGGCTCTGCATCTGATTGGTTCCGGTTTAAGAGGGGACCAATCGCAGGACAGGGTCATGGTCGTGTTGGCAGTGAAGTACGTTCAGATTTTTTTTTTGGTTTCGTTTTTTTTATTTTTTGATAGAACCATTGTATCTACTTGTGCACAGTATCTGTACCAAAAAACTGGATCGATGAGCTGCAGTCTGCCTTTTGTTGCGGAGGAATGAAAATTTCCGTCTACTTTATTTTCTTTTATTATTTTTCTGCATCTGCAGTCACTTGGCTGAGTGACTGACTTTGATATACCAAAAATCTTTGTTAAAATAATTGTGGTGTGTAGTCAGTGTGGCGTAGTCTAGTCGACATATTTATGAGAATAGATTCTCTCTCTCTCTCTCTCGCTGTCTCTCTCTATCTCTCTTCATTGCAGGCAGATAATAGAAATGCAATATTTTGATGAAAATGTTCCAAAGATAACCTTTTGTTTTACTTGTAACTTTTAATTTGACCTGATGGCTCAATGTTTCCCTGGCAGCACAGAGATTTGCCAGTGGTGTCATGAGAAAATAGATTCCTTATATTTGTCTTCTGGTTTTAACCAAGTCTGGGCCGTTTTTTCAGGGCTCAATCTTTCTTATCTGTTATCGGTTTTGGTCGCCTCAGTAGCAGTTTCTGACTTTTCGCAAACGGGGTAGAAAGGTTCTGTTGTTTTGAGTTTTTACCTAATATCCAGCCATATATATATTATATGAGAAAAAAAAACCAACAGCTTGAACCAAAGTATTTTTTTTTCAGTAGCTGCTGTGCCTGTCTGAGCACTCTCTACTCTCCACAAAGCTTAAGCAAAAATACCTATTCCCTTGTATCCTTATTTTATCACCTCGGTCAATAACACAACTAATGATGGTTCCGGGATGAAAGAAAGAAACTTGAGCTTTAACCAGCTGCTGCTGAAGCTCCTGGTGGAGCTGTGCTGTGAGAAGAGGCTCTGGAGATGCTTTCTTATAGCTTTACAACTGCAGCCTGTTAAGAGCAGGTTTGTAGTTTGGACGCATCCAGAGTACTCTTCTTTTTTTTTTTTTTCTTTTTTAATACATGAAGGCATAGACCTGACGACCAGATGACCTGTCAGCACCATATTAACATTTATTGGGGACATAATTTCGCCCCCTAAGCCTCGTCTGACCGTGGGCTACTAAAAACCTGCCAAAAAGACATCACCATTCAAACCAAACTCCTGCATTAAAGTAGCACTGTGGCGCTGCTACTCCTGCTGCTGCCTCCTCTTCCTCCAAATAACAAAGAAATACCACAGGGATTCTTCTTCATTAAATCACTGAAACTATAAGCGGCAAAGATTTGCGCATGCGGTCCTCCTGTGTACTATTTTCTGTTCTTGATTTACTTTTGACTAAATATACCTCAGCAGCACTTAAACATTGGTTCACCTGCAGACATTACTATATAGAATGTATGAAAGTACTGTCTGGGATCTACCATTCAGACTTTATACTGAAGAACCACACCAAGGAACTGTACATGTAGAAAAAGAAAAAGGAAAAAAAAACCTACAACCTACTACTGCTATTTTCTAGTACTACTATTATAGGGGGTATTTCCAGGTTTGATTTTTTTTTTTTTTTTTTAGATACTTCTTGCCAAAGCAAAAGCCTTTTTTTCTGCGTGCAGCTCGGCAGGTGTCGACGCTGCTCGGAGCTTTCCTGTTATCGACGGGCCTAAAAGGACTTGTGTTCCTGTTCCAGTGCTGTTCTTACAGTTGTTTCGAAACGAGGCGAACGCGCACGTTCTAGCGTTAACCTTAGACGGACCGGTCGTCGTCAGCAGCGTTGGACGTTACTGAAATATTTATGAGGAAAGTCTTGAATTAGATGAAACGACAACATCTTTTTCTTAATACGTATAAATATATAAAAATATATATATATAAATAAACACTTGTAAGATACTCATATTTTATATTTGAACCAGTGTGTTATTAAATGTGTTTAGCATGATAACTCAAAAAAACAAGTCTCCCATAAACCTTCCTTTTTTCACCTGCGACAAAAAAAAGCAATTTAAAAATAAATCTTTAACACCAAAAAAAAGGAAAATCTTAATCCATGCCCTGATAGGACGGAAGTTGTTGACACCTGCGTCCTTTGTCTACTGACAAGGTCTTTTTCTCCAAGGAGGGTCTGGATCAGAGGTTTGGTGTAGGCGGAGATTCTGAGGTATCCGAACTCAGTTTTTTTAAAAATAGATTTTTATTATTATTATTATTATTCCTTTGAGTTGTGTCAGATTAAACTTGATTTGCTGTGCTGTCTTTAACAATCATTTGATTTTATTTGTTATGTAACTTTATGCCTTCAGTTGTTATTAGTGTGAGGCGGCGAGATCACTGGCTTTCTTAGGACGACAAAGATTAACAATATCATTTATGCCTTATTTGTTATATAGAAGACATGAGCATTGTAGCATTGTCATTGAGAGTGTGTGTGAGAGTGACTGGGGGGGTGGGCTGTTTGTGTCATTGCATTGTTTCCAATGGAACAGTACGGTGTACTTTGGGCATTTAGGTTTAGGGAGGATTTTGTTTGTTTTCCTTGCTACCTTCCTTCTTACGTGGTCTGACACAGGTCTGAATAGAGAAACCTGTGAGGAAAGCTTTATTAACAATTCCAGCAGGTGTGTAAGTGTATGAGTGTTTGTTTGGGGCAGTTGGGAAAACCATTACGCTCCAATTCCGTTGGCAATGAGGCTTTTTTGTTGTTGTTGGCACTCATTGGCAGTAGGAGATTTAATCCAAGACTTACAATATGGTTTGATTTTTATGTCGGTGTACTCAAGCACAAAACTAAATCTTTAAAATAAAGAAACATTTACTTAATATCCAAGATTGATTTTATACAGCAATTCAACAGGAGGATTATCAATTATGAGCTTCCTCATGGAATTGAACCTAGGACTCTCTGCGTCCAAGGTAGGCATGCTAACCGCTTTGACTATGGAGACACTTGATCTTCCTCTGTTAATGCCAGTCTTGTGGAGCAGTTAAAATTAAGGAACATCTAAATAAATGGAACAGATTTCTACAGTATCTTGAAAGGGCAGTTTGTCCAATGCAGAGGTGTCCAACTGGGTCCACAAAGGGACGCTGTGGCTGCCGATTTTAGTTCCAACCTATCCAGAGTACAATGATTGACCAATCAGCTGTCTGGACACTCAGATCAGTTGATTGCAAAACCTAGTCAGGTGTGCTGCTAGCTACCTGCTGCCACAGCGGTTAATGGATCCAGTTTGACACACATGGCCTAATGCTTTGGTGCCTGGTCAGTTCACAGGGCCTTCATGGCGAGTGTCTGGCTGAAATGGATTGTTACATCTGTGTAAGCAAGAATGCCAATGAGAATATGTTGAACCATAGCTTTTTAAAAGCAGCATATTTTGGATACCAAGTTGGCTACAACCCCATGGTTTTTAATGCCTCCGTGCCTGTATGAGACCATGCACACCTGACTTCTTGTTAGTCCAACTGTTTTTTTTTCCCCAGTTTTTAATCAAAATTCCAGCTTTTAAGATTGTTCTCTTAAATCCGAGTGCTAACAATGATCCTCTTTCGACTGACTGTATTTCTCCGCTTTTGGTGGATGTTTCCGAGCATTAACAATATTCCTCGACTTTGCTACATGTCGGGTTGTCGTCCACAACACTGGTTTTACTAATTTAATAGCGGGGGAGTCATTGAGGGGTGAAAATGTACTCTTGTTATACCTCATGTTTAACTCAAGAAGTGAAATCTACCAAACAAATTATTTTATAAAGTCTCTCAAAACTAAAATATTAAAGAGATACCAAACATTCTTCTCCATTAAAAAAGCCCAGTCAACTTACCTGTATTTGGTGCAAGCAGCCACATGGGGGTAGCATTTAGTTTTTGAGTACCTAGTGAATGTCTGCTGTTTCTCAATTCCTTTAAATTAACCACTCGATTTTCTTTGTAACCTTCATGTTAAGTTTGACAATCTTTATATATATTATTTTCTTTTTGTTCCACCCATGACAAAGTACGGATATGTGAGCGTTCTTATTTTATTTTTTATTTTTAACATGTCGACGTTGCGCTGTTGCAGCCTGCTCCTGCTTCCCTGAGGTACCAACGTTAACCAAAGACTTGCAACTTGATTGTACACACACAGACACACACACACACACGACACCGTCCGATCCCCGCCACGATTCGAGTCCTCGATTCGTTCGATGAACTTTTGATTGTGTACGCCCACACGATTGGGTTGTTGCCCCCATTGGGTGGGGATCGATGATGGGGTCCGAATGGAAGCAGAGCAGGGCTCCTCCTTCTGAGAGTTTGATTTTAGGTAGTGGTGTTATACACACTGAGGGCCAATCCCGAGCGCTGCAGCCGGGATGGCCCAACCTCTCCTTCTTGCTTCTCCTCCTCCAATCTCTCACTTTCTCTTCCTGTCTTTCTCAAGGATTGGTGAATACACTGTTCCCACCTGTCCTTGGTGTCTGTTTCTCTCCGTCTCTCTCTTTCTTCCTCCACCCTCGACACCCGTACACTGTAGTCCCAGGACTTTACCCTGCTGTCTCCAGGAATACACATCTTGCCATTGCTAGAACCCGCTGCTGTGCTCCCCTTTCCTGAACCTCCAGAGCCGTTCACCTCTTCCTCCATCTCCTGTCTTCACTACAGACTCTGGTCAGCTAAGACACTATGCATCATGGTCCTTCACTTGGCATGGACCGTGTACACCCCCATTCCCCTCCCTCCGGCTCAGACCTCTCTGGCCAACCTTGGCTTTAGTGACACTCTCTGTGTAATGCTTTAACTCTAGATGAGGTTTTGTGAAACCTCACAAGTGCTAACCCAAAGCAAAAAAAAAAATCCAAATATTTACCTTTGACAAATGCAGATACCAAAGAAAACTCTCTGTCTCTCTTTCTCTGTCTCTCTCTCTCTCTCTGTCTTTTTCTCTGTTTCTCTCCACCCTGCAGCATGTGTATTAAGAGACAAACCCAGCACTGGCTTTAGTCCTAGCCTCAGTAATTCCAAAGCTTAGATGTATATTTTGGTATATTTCTGAGAGAAAAAAAAACTGCGTGAAAAGTTGTCTGTTGTCTTTTTTTGTTTATCGTAATCTTATTTTCTTTGTCACAGCATGGAACTAATTGACAAATTGTCTTACTCTTGGTAGGTTAAAGATGATAGTATTTTTGTATGTTTCTTCTTGACTGTGTGCGCGAGTGAGTTTTTCGTGTGAGAGATTATCAGTTCACGGCCAAGTGGCTTTTAAGGAAAAAAGAAAAGAAAAAAAAAACAAACAGCCAACTGTGTACATATAAAGTCTGTATCTGTAAAAAAAATGTCTCATGTAAAACAGTAACTACTCTTGTGGGGAAATTCGGGCTCATCCAAAGGAATGTCCCCTTTTCCGTTGGTCCTTCCTTACTCGGCAGTCTGATAAGAACTGACTCTTCAGGAGTCGAATGTAAAGAGTCTCGGTGGACTTCTACACTGAGGGGACACTACTCTGACATGACTACAAGATGACAGAAGAGAGGACAGAAAAAAAAAAACAAGGAGCCAGCAGTCCTGGCGGCCCAGAACTGAAAGATTGCGTAGGATTTTTTTAAGTATGTGATTCAGGATTCATAGTAGATTTTGATGCATTTGTCTGCTGTACTTTGTTTTTTTGTTTTGTTTTATACACATATAAAGATAATCTTTTACTGTAACTGTACAGTTCTCTTTTGTTGTAAACATCATTAAACCATTTTTCCAAGTGTTTTGACATGTCTTGTCAATTACTGGTCACGGAGAAGAGTTTTCTGTGAAATTTTATATGGTCCTTTTTTTTTTGGGCACGGACGTAAGCAAAAGTATTTTTGTGAAGCGTTTATTGTACGTTAACATCATTACACATATTGCTCGGTATGGTATTTATTATCTCAACTAAGATGTTTAAAACTTTTTTGCCATTGATTGTACAGTAAGTGCAGTGCTTTTGTCTTTAGTTGATTAATTTTTTTTATCTCCTTTATGGCCTTTTTAGAGGTTTTGGAATGTGAATCATCATGTTCTCCCACTGTCCCCTGTATCTTCTCCTCTAACTCTAACTACCTCCATGTCCTCCCTCACTGCATCCATCAATCTCCTCTTTGTCTCCTACCTGGTAGCTCCATCTCTAGGATCATTCTTCTACCAATGTATCCACTGTCCCTCCTCTGAACATGTCCAAACCGTTTTATTTTCTAGGATAATTGTATCAGACCGGAAACACTTTTTAGTTGTTGACCTATGAAAAACTAAGAGCAGAATAACAAGTTATAGTTCCTGTTGGCATTATGTCAATTGACAAAATATTTAGACAGCCTTAAGTTTGCATAAAGTTTTTTTTTTTTTTCCAGAAAACACATTTAACAGATTCCCTTTCCTGTCTGTCACTGAGCAGATGAAGATGAAGCGACAGGAAACAGTCTTTCCAGTTGATGTCCATTTGTCAGCTCAATGTTGGTCGTCTGCGGGGGAAAGGAGACAAGATTCAGGGTATGGATCGGGAGATTGCTTTTGCAATGTTGTTGGTGTAGATCACAGGTCGGCCATATTGGCCCAAAAAAACAGAACCCATACCTGTGTGGAGCCGCAAAAAATTAAAAGCCTTACATAAAAGTAATATGAAGATAACATAGGCTCTCAATATATTAGATATATAACTTATTATTAAAATAACTAATCACTATGAGCACCAGCAGTAATTAATAAATGTTTATATTATATCCAGTGCATCCTGGAGAGAATGATACACCATGTGACCACACTGCTGTACAATATTTGATGCTTCAAGTTTAACTTCCATTACAATATTAATGTTTTGTTGCCTCGATTAAATTATAGAAACAACCAATTGATATACAGATTTTTGGTGCTAATTTATTTTGAGTGTTCAATAAAAAAAACAAAGTGGGATGGGCATTAAAGGCCTCCTGTAATTTCAGACCTTAGTATGAAAAATGAAAGGCAGTCGTCTTTGAACCTCAATAATAATAAAACTCTTCTCTTTCCCCTTTTCTGGGCCACAGATTGCAATAACCTGCAGCCTGCAATTATTGAAAGAAAAGAAACTAACATTTATTAATATTCATATTTATTAAATGAGTAAAATAAATAGAGTTAAACTATTATTAATTAGCATAGTATTTTTGGATGGAAGTATTGTGTATTTTAAAAAACATAAAAAAGGGTAAAACCTTTGAAACAAAAAAAACCCTCTGGCCATTTTTGGTCCATTTTGATGCCTTTTCAGTCCTTTTTCTATTTTTACCCGTTTTCGAAAAAAATCTCCAGTGAGCCACTAGGGGTGTGCTAAAGAGCCGCGGGTTGCCAACCCCTGGTGTAGATGATCACTAATCATTCATTCCTCCTTTTCTTATCCGTTACCAGGTCTCAGGGGCAGCAGTCTCCACGACGGCCACCCAAATCACACTGCACCATATTGTTACCCTTCCTGTGGGTGGTGAACCCACTGGAAGATCATAATCATATTTATAGAAAGACAAAGTGTATGTAGCAGTTGTGTGTCATAAATAATAACAATAATAATAAGAAATAAATAATAAAATGCTGTTTCTTACATCAGAGTTATTTTTCTTCTTAATCTTTCTCTGAAAATGAAACACAACAACATGAAAAAAAGATACTTCATAGACACAACTTCAGCAAACGTTGAGCTTTCGGGATGGTGCTTTGATAAGAGCACCCCAGTGGTAACCTGGGTCATCCTTGAATCCTGGATGAATCTTACTGGTTACCGGGTCTCGGAGGTAGCAGTCTCCACCACTGCCTCCCAAATCCCACTGCCCCATACTGTGAGCCTTCCTATGGGTGGTGAGTCCACTGGACGTTACGATCAGAGCACCTCCGTGGCAACCTGGCAGCTGGTGGATCAGAACCTGGAGCCTTCCAGACCCAAGTACATCTCCTTGACCACTAGGCCACCACAGCTGCACCTTTGTTGTCACAGCACTTATACCTGTATATTTATGGATACTTTGACGTCTCAATAAAGATAATGTAACAAAATATGAGTTCCAATCCATTACCTTCCTTTTTGTTGGTTCAAGGTCCTGATAAGGATCTCTGTTTTCTGTATTTACTGGTTCCTGTTGATCGGAGTATAACTCAGTAACTAAATATAAAGTAAGAGTACGATAAGAAGATTACTAATTTATCAATATATTCCTACCGGGTTTGTGTGAGATTCCACCTCCTGTTAGAACATAAAACAAACGTTAACTGTAGTTTCCCTTCCTGTGTCCTACATTGGTTTCTACGACTACAGACACTTACAGATCCTCTCGTCTGTGAAGGTTGAAAGGACACCTGCAGAGACACAGTGAGACAGTGTATTCCTGACACCTGGTACTAATGAAGTTCTGGTTCGTGCTCGTTTTTTTAAACTCACCTTTTCTTTGAGAAACAGTGTGGTTACGATGATGCAGTAACTAATCAAGATACCATCCAGGATGTAACAAATGGACCAATCAGCGGTTTGGTCTGTACGAGAAAAATCAGAATAAACAGTGGGTCAGCACCACGACAGAGCTGCTTCAGCTCCATCCAGTACGTTTAAGAGATGTTTATGGTTGGTTGGAGGTTAGATTCCTGCAGTAGGTCGCAGATATTGAACGTGTAAGGAAAAAAACTAACTGTACCTGACAGTCATTTGTTCGAGACAGTACATTTTGATCACTTCAATTAAGACCCAATTCGTCCACAAGAAAATGATGGTATGGACATGTGAAGAAACACTGCCCCCTGCCTGTATTTTTCTTTACTACTTGATCATTTTATTAGTACTTTTTAACTAACCTAAACAAACCAGCAATTAAAAAACACACAAATTTATTTTACAAAATCCCTTCTAAGACGTACGATTTTTTTATAGCATTGTTGACTTTATCGCAAAATTTACAAATACTAAGTTATTGCTAAAGTCTGATTGGTTGAGCTTCCTGTCTTGAAGAAGGAAAACAGGAAAATGAAACTCTCAAGAAGAGTTTGATTTAACTTGAATTCTTAATACAGGAGAAAAAATTAAAGTTAAAAACTTGTTGCCGATACAAACTATTGCTGATTTTGTCTAAACTCACAATTCTCCAATGACGCCTTTTGCCTCCAAAACTGAGATAAACATCTCAGAGCCCAAAGTGTGGTTCCATCAAATTTAGCAAATACCAAGCATTGCGTTATCGGATCTCTGTTATCAGGGGAAAAATTTATATCAATTCTCACGTCATCACGAAATGCTGCTAGTATTTTTTGATCACTTTTATAGGAAATCCCTACATAAAACATGCAAAAATAATGTGAACAACAATATGCTTCGAATAATATAAATATTCCCTGCGTTGCAAATGCAAGACGGCAGCGTAGTTATGCAAGATCCTCGGTGCATGAAATAGTTTTCATCACATCTAAATATGTTGCAATTTTCCATACACATAAGTGTTTTTCACTGAGTGAACGTGCGTTGAAGTACGTAGGTATGAAGAGAGTTGGACCTGTGAAACAGGAAACGTGAGTCTCTTCCTGTCAGTGTGGTCGGCTGAGGAAGGCCAACGAGTCACACTGTGGTTGAGGAAATAAAGACCCTGCCATAAACACACCTGCCCTGTAACCCTATTCCACCAGTGACTCTTCTAAGTAACACTTCCAACCAAATGTCCTCTGTATTTAACCCATCACCAAAGTGAACAGTGGTCAGCTTTGAGCGCCCAGGGAGCAGTGAGTGGGGACAGAGTCGTGCTCAGTGGACCTCTAACCTAGTAGCTGGTGGATTCCAACCTGCAACTGTGTGGACCTAATCCATCACAATATAATCAATTTCTTAGACTACGAACTCCAAACTTATATTAAATAAAGATCCTAATATTGTTGTAATGTTAAGAATGGATATGACACTTCCAACATCCCAGTCTTGGAAGCTATTATTTTTTTTCCACAGAAAAATCAAACCTATCTGCCCTCTGACACAGGCGCTGTTTTCATTCAAAAAAATATCTTGTCTTCATGTTTTCTTACTGATACATTTTGCATCTGAAAACCTAAAAAAAAGAGCCGTAGACAAAGAATAGTGGGAATACAGAGTGCTGAAAAGGAACGGAAAATGTCGTGTCCAAAAATATCACGAATAGATACAAAACAATTGGTTAATCTGAATATATACAAATAAAATGTATTATTAGTATTATTATTATATTACATGGAATATCTTGAAAATATTGTGACATTGTTCCACATACCAGCCATCATTTTTGGTATAAACTAAAAACAATAAAAGATAAAAAAAATTCTGAAGAATCCTAAAATTAAATTAAACTACGATTGCTTTTACTCTATTGCCACAATAATAAAAATAAATCTATTTATTAAATCAATTTATGAGACAGGTGTTGCCGGCTCTACCACTATAGTTATTGTTACACAAAATATAAATGGTGGCCTTCTGCAGAAACTGCTTTATTTACTATATTATTTTAGTTTTTTTTTCTTTTTTTTTGTGCAACTATTGTTATTCTCTTCCTCTACGTATCGAACTTGAAAATCTTGGATGAAAAAAAAAATAACTTACTTTATTAATCACAACCAGAATACTTTTATTATTGTGAAGGAAATTGTTTGACTGAAATAAATGCATATTTTCCATATTATTTTATTGAGTTTGCAATGTTAAAAA
>JAFBJS010009234.1:195923-251743 GCA_016785265.1 Paraplagusia blochii | reverse complement strand
GTTAAAATTGCTTTTCTTGGTAAATATTCACGTGTCCCTACGTTCTCTCAGAAATAAGAGCACACTCAGCACTTTTCTTATTTAAACAGTCATCAGTTTGTTGTTAACGTTTTGTTTTTCCATGTGATGCACATGATTTGGACTTTTCCTTCAATGAGGAAAGAGACCAGAATCAATAGTGTTCACTCAGGTCGCACACGTGCATTAAGATAATCTATACAAGATTGTTTAAAAATTAAAAAGTCACTACAAATATTAGTTAGAGTAATTTTAAATAAAATTTTAATGTATCATATATATGATGTATTTTATTTCATTATTGTTATGGAGCGGCACCACTCACTGTTTATGGTTTTGCAAAGGTTGATGCGCGACTATTGGAAAAAATGGTCGAAACGAATATTATTATTATTATTTTTCAAGAGAAAAACTATATTTTCATACACTTTATTTAAAGAATATGTTCTATATATTCTGCAGAACAGTATAGAAATATTTTTTTTATTTTTATTTTTTTGTTGTTGCTGAGATGTGATCACTGCTGCTCACTACAGAGGAGAGATTTTAAAGCAGGTTATTGGTGGCCAGTGGTTTGAACCAAAAAGACAAAAGAAGACGTTGAACTGTCACTGTTAGACATTGGATTTACAAAACAAAAAAATGCAACTGATTTCAGGATTAGAATGACTCTCACAGATCAATAATTAGATTAGATCATGTTTCCATAGCAAAACTTTGGTTGAGGTAATAAAAAAAAAAAAATATATATATATATATTTTCTCACCTAAGCAGGAAGCAGGCAGCAGGAGAAGAGAGAGTAAAAACACCTGTTTCTTCAGTCTTTCCATGTTTTTGACTTTTTGACTGTTTCTCTGACACGTTTATGATGTGTGCCTTGGTTTCTCCCCCTGTAGCCTCAGTCAGTCACAGGAAGTGACAGCAGTGGACTCATTCTCGTTAGAGAGAGCAGATTTTTCCATTCACGGAAAAAGACGTCTTAGAACCTGCTTTTTTTTTTGGGCTTTAGTTTAACAGCCTAGAAAAGATCTCTCAGTAGGTTTGAAGTGTGCAAAAAAAATGCCCTAAAGAGATTGACTTAGAATTCGGCACAGTTTTGTTATTCCTCATGTGATAACAGTTCTGAGGTTTTCAAAAAAAAAAAGCAAATGACAAATGTATTCATAAATGCTTCAATGCTTCCATGCTTTTAGCCTTTTGTATGCCATTTATTGGTAAAATTAAGCTTTTGCAGGAAAAATGCAGACGTATAATCCATCCATCCTTATCCATTTATCCCTTCCTGTGTAACGGAGGCGAATCGCATTGCACGATACCTTCCTCCTGGTGGAAGTCAACCGCCTTAACCAGGATTAAATCTTGGCGGTAAATTGGTTTCACCATGCACAGAGACACTGCCTCTGGGCCAAAGCACACTGCTCAATTCTGTCAGCCTTCCTGTGGGTGGTGAGCCCACTGGAAGTTATGTTGGTTGGGACAGTGGTGGATTAGAACCTGGACCCAAGTCTGTGTCTGCTGGGAATCCCAGAAGTATAATTATTAAATAATGTTAGTAAAACAACTTAAATACAGGTTGATGGGCTGGATTAAAATGCTAAAAGGCCCCCATCTGGCCCCCGGGCCTTAGTTTGCCAATAGCTGGTTAAGAAGTAAAGACATTAGTTGCCGGAATTGAATATGTCACCTTGTTCATTCATTCATCTTCATCCTCTTATCCATTCCCAGGTCTAAGGTGTAATCTCCACGACTGCCAACCAGATCACACTGTGTTATACTGTTAGCCTTCCTCAGTGGAAACCTGGTAGCTAGTAGATAAGAAATCCAAGTCGTCTTTCTCAACTGCTAGGTCGCCACTGACGCCCCGGAAGTATAATCATAAAAGATGATAATAAAACAACCTTAATAAACTTTGATCGGCCTAATTAATAAGCCAAATTGGCCGCATCCAATCCCCGGCACCTTATGTTGCCCTTGCCTAATTTAGAGCCAAGAACCATTGGTTGTTTGAGTTAAACATGTGAACCTATGGAGGATGTTCAATGACAAGTACTTCATAAAGATTAAACTCTTCAGCTGATTGGGCACAATTAGGGTTTCACTGTCGATGCAGGTTCTCAGTCATCCAGGTCATGGTTAAGGTAAAAGAGTTTAGTTAGGCAACTGGACATTCAGTTTTTTGGAAAACATTTCACCTCTCATCCAAGAGGCTTCTTCAGTTCTAACTGTCAGTGGGGAGTAACAGAAGTTCTATCCTGTGAGTGAGGAGGAAGTGGTGTTTCAGGTCCGTCCTGTTAGGTGGACCTGGGGATACCTGTGAAGTGTGGTACCAGTCGTTGGGTGGGTACTGATGGGTTCTTACCATCATTGTTGGAGTGGTTTTGGTCACACGGCTCGTTAATATGCGAAACTGGTTGATGAGAGTGGAATCTTTTGGGTATTGTTCCCAAAAGGGCTTGGTAGGTGGGTGAGAGGTTATGTCTCAAACCACCACCTCTGTTGAGGGATGGTTTTTGTAGGTTGACAAAAATGGCTTCTTTAACACCTCTCTCAAACCATCTGTCGCCTCCGGCCAAGATCTGTGGTTTCACTACATCACCTAAAGCGTCTAAAAACCTCTGTCTAACTCTACTGTCTGACTCAATACTTATATGACTCTCACATTAGACCAGTGATAAGCATCTTGAAATACGATTACATCACCAGTTTTAATTTTTATGATTTCTGTGGTTATGGTTTCTGTGTAATGTTATTGCTTAGGATCTAACACCCCTCCTTTGGAGATCTACTGGTAGATCCCGATCCACCTATTGGGCGCCCATGATTTATAATAACATGACAACTGGATGCAGTCCTTGGTCATAATAAGAAAGGATTCTCACACCTACATTTTTAACATACTATTAATAATATACAACATATGTCTAACTGTTGGCTCCAAGAGTCAACTTGTGTTTGTGACTCATTATCTTCCCAGTAAAGAGAGGTTATGTCTCAAACCACCACCTCTGTTGAGGGATGGTTTTTGTAGGTTGACAAAAATGGCTTCTTTAACACCTCTCTCAAACCATCTGTCGCCTCCGGCCAAGATCTGTGGTTTCACTACATCACCTAAAACGTCTAAAAACCTCTGTCTAACTCTACTGTCTGACTCAATACTTATATGACTCTCACATTAGACCAGTGATAAGCATCTTGAAATATGATTACATCACCAGTTTTAATTTTTATGATTTCTGTGGTTATGGTTTCTGTGTAATGTTATTGCTTAGGATCTAACACCCCTCCTTTGGAGATCTACTGCTAGATCCCGATCCACCTAATGGGCGCCCATGATTTATAATAACATGACAACTGGATGCAGTCCTTGGTCATAATAAGAAAGGATTCTCACACCTACATTTTTAACATACTATTAATAATATACAACATATGTCTAACTGTTGGCTCCAAGAGTCAACTTGTGTTTGTGACTCATTATCTTCCCAGTAAAGACACACAAACGTGTAACCTCTGCCTCTTTAGCAGGAGTTGGATGTAACCTGATCACACTGCTCTGTGAATCTGTTGACAGATAGCAGACAGATAACAGAGGTCAGGATAGATCGCACCGAGAGGTGACTGTATTTTGACACTGCTCTGCAAAAAGTTCTTTTCAGCCCTCACCCACGGGACCTTTAATTAGGCAAACATTCTGACCCTACATGTAAGTTACCTTTAGTTTTAATCCCAGTTTATTCTGAGGAAATAGTGTCCATGTAAAGATTTAATATGACGCAGAAATGCATTTGAATGAGTATACCGTATGTTAGTATTTTGACATGTTGGTTACGAAACAGTAACTAAACCAGCCACTAGGGAGCACAAGCTAGTGTTTTAGTGCAGATCCCAAGCCTGGATAAATGATAAGTGTTGTGTCAGGAAGGACATCAGACATAAAACTTTGGCCAAAACAAAGATACAAGATAACAAAATGATTTCCATACCGGATCGGTCAGGGCCTGGGTTAACAACGACCGTCAACAGTGCTGTTAACCTAGAGGATGCTGTTCGAAATTGGACTAGTGTTGGTCGAGGGCGATATAAATTTTTAGAGATGATGATACAGAGGACAATGTGAGATGGAAATTGTTCACTCCTTGTGGTAACCACAGAAAGAACGTACAAGCCGAAAAAAGAAGGTTACGAAACAGTGACTACTAGTGGTGGGAAGGGGGACGCCTTCCAACCGGGTTTAAAAGACACCTTATTCGTTTTTATTGTATTTATTCGTTGCATTTTGTCATCGCGTATTTCATAGTGTATGACAATTATTGGCATCTATTATTTTTTAGATATGTTTTATAATTTATAATACAAAAAGCAACGATTTGTTTCAAGAAAACGAGCTGTTTGTGTTGCAGTCTGAGCACGTGATCTTCTGGCACTTTCTTAAAGCGTGTGTCACATGACGGTGGCGTCAGTCTCGGTGTTTCTGGCGTCGGGGTTGTTTAAAGTCTGGATTCCGAACTACATTTATACCACAGCTCGCATTTTTAAGACGAAATAACATTTAACGTGCGCGGTCTCGAATTTTTAAGAGAAATTTCGCCAATTGTTTTTCCATTTTTCTTCATAAAAGCCCAGGCTTTTGTGTCTCTCGCAGCTGCTGCTGCTGTTGTTGTTGTTGTGGCGCTAACACTAGCTTCACCCGTTAGCACTAGCTATTAGCAGAGATTGTGCGGTGATACGGCCGCAGAAACATGACGAAAAACGGTGTGCAGTCGTGCTGGAGCCTGGCGGTGACGCTACATTTGATTTTAGGTGAGTCTTTAATATTTTTTATATATTAAAAATATACATAATTATGTAGTTTGACACAAAGCGAAGGGCACCGTTGGTCAGGGCCGAGAAACAAACGCAAAGGATGCGTTGGGTTTAAGTAAACATGAGTCAGTGGTTTAACACTGCAGCAGTTTGGAACCCGGTTGAACCAGGTTAGTTCAGATGAATACAGGGTTTGACCCCGTTTTCACGGGCAGTCCGGCATAACATTGTTTCTCCCTCGGTACGGAGACAAAACAGTTATGATATTTAACATATCTACAGAGATACTTTTCATAAGTTCTGATAGTTGCAGTAAACTGTTTCTGTGACAGGATTTTCTTTTTCTAATCGTGGAATCGTCTCATAAATATACGTTTATTGAAAAGCATACAACACCGTGAATTTCCAACATAAGTAAATCAGTATTTTTATTTAAATACTTGTATTTAAAGGCTTCATAAACGTTTAATGTTGGTTTTTACAAATGAATAATCTTGTGAAATACTTGATTTTATCTGATCTATTACCAAAGAACAGGTTTTGCAAGAGTGTGGAAATGTGGAACTATGTTTTCAGTAGGTTATCAGTAGAATATGTAGGCTTTATTTGACAAATCACAGTATTTTCGTTTCACACAAGCAATACTTAATTTACAGTTGTAATTGTTATAAACAGCAGACTGAAGTTTTTCTTTTTTTTAATCACATAAGATTAAGAGAAGCACCAGAGTTACAACTAAAGTGCTGAATCAGAAAAGAGAGAAAAAACTACAGACAGAGTAGACTTTCGCCACCAGGCTTTCTTTCGCTGACAAAATGAAAGAAGTTCAGGACTTCAGCGTTGAAATAAGAGATCACGGCGGTGTCCATTTTCATGATATTCCATTGTCAAAAACAGGCTGATCATGGTTGAAGGGAGTGTTTGCAGTTAAGTTCCATAACATTTACAGCAATAGAGGAAAGCCGTTAAGATTAAAGGTCATGTCCAAAAAATCAGAACCAACTGATAGGATAAGCAGTACCGTCCATTCCAGGAAGTAGAGTGAAACTGGTTTAATACATATTAAATGATTTATTTGTCCTGCAAATTGTGGCTTATACTTGCGAACACATTGTTGGAAAATAAGACGAGACACAGAAGACGTGGAGGAAATATGCAGAGATCGAAAAACTTAATGCAAAGCAATTTAAAAACTGTAAAGTAAACTAGTCAAAGTCTGGCGAATGACTTAACTGATTTTATTTTTGTCATCAAACAACCACTAATTAAAAACCTTTCGTATATATTTGTTGTATGTTTTCTGGTATATTGTCTGTGTCACTAATAGTTACCTACTCTTACCAGCAGCCATTGTGCATCAGGGCTTTGCAACTGTTGCCCCACCCACAGCTGCCCCAACAACTGCTGCACCACACAAAGACCCCAGCAATCCTGAGAAAGGAAACTATGTAGTCAAAGGCCAGAATGACACGGCCTGTTTGATGGCAGTTATCGGCATCCAGCTCAACATCTCCTTCACCTCTGTGTCCCAGAACCAGGTGCTTAACCGAACACAAACTCTGTAGCTCATCGATGAAACAATTCTTTTCAGTTTTAATTAAAGGCGTCCTCTTTCTCCTTCTCTCTAGACTGTACAGGAAGTTGTAAACATTCAGCCCACTGCTACAAACAGCTCTGGTTCATGTGGCACAGACACCGCCTCCCTGCGACTCATGACGACAGACGTGCAAAAAACCAACCTTACCTTTACCTTCACCTTGGTAGGTCACTAAATTATATAGCAGCATTTTCCCGTTCTAACCTGTATTTCTTTAAACTACCACCAGAGGGCAGCAGAGCACCAATGAAATGATCTCTAACCCTTTTGGCATTGATTTTTCTTTCTTTCTCCAGAACACCACATCCAACAAGTACTATTTGAGTGAAGTGGTTCTGTCTGCAGCCTGGCCTGACATGAAAGGTAAGAGGTCATTTAGATATCAATGTTTCCAAAAACGCTTAATGATATTAAATTTTGGTTTTACAGAAAATGATATTTTACATGTATTTTCCAGACTATAAGGCATAAAAAAAACTATAATTTTGTCAGTGTTGCTTATAATGTGGAGTGGATTCCAGTTGGTTTTGAACCTGGTTCAACTTTCTAAAATGTCCAATGCTGCGTTGTAATTTTTTTGAGACCGTTACGGTCGCTGTCTTGCAACATTATACTGTACCATATTGTGTGTGTGAAAATTTGTAATGGGCTTCAATGTGATGGTATGATAGTAAGAAGGACTCCAAAATGTCGCAGATTATATCAAGAGACATGATTACAAATCAATTTTTTCTTCCCCAATACTGAACGACTGAGTAGCAGCTTTGAGACTCTGATAATGACGCACCAGAATATTAATAATAATCGCTGTCGAAATATGAAGAATGTGATGAATTTGTAAAAAAGGGAGTGAATTTTCTTTGTGTTGGATCTGTTATGGAAGAGTGTTGAGAGTTGTTTGACTTAAGTGACTATGTTGTGTTGCTAAATGTACTTTGTAATGTACTGGGAATTTGGTGGCACAGTGGTTAAGGAAACAGACTTGAGTCTAACTGAAAAATGTGGCAGAACTTCCAACACTCCTGCCAAGTTGCCAATAATAACCCGACTCCATGTCTTGTTCTATACTCTGTCTAGACCCTGCCTATGTTCAGAACACTTCTCTGGACTACCTGCGAGGCTCCTTAGGATACTCCTACATGTGCAGAGACAAGCAGACCCTGTTTGTCTCCAACGAATTTTCCATCAACATTTTCCAGGTTCAGGTGCAGCCGTTTGGTTTGACTGGAGGTCAGTTTGGAGCAGGTAAGGAGTTTTCATCCCTACTGTAAGGTTTGGTTTCCCCATAGCTTTGGTTTCTTGTTTCTGAGTCAAATGCTCAAACTCTGTCTTCTCTGGTTCCCCAGCTGAGGAATGCCAACTGGACGAGGACGACATGTTGATCCCCATCATCGTCGGAGCAGCTCTCGCAGGTCTGGTCCTGATCGTACTCTTGGCCTATCTCATCGGTAGGAAGAGGAGTCACGCTGGCTACCAAACCATCTAAGGTGGCTTCATCACTCACCAGCCCCTGTCACCTAAGGGCCCCCCATCCGTGATATTATTAACCACTGTTTTATCAGACTTTCCCCCGCCGGCCCGCCCCCGCTCTTCTTGCCACCGTTCATCTGTGTGTTCAGTAATGCAACGCATCCTATCTGTGCTTTCTGAACTTGTGCAAAAGGGAATTTGCTTGAAAACAAAACTCTTAACCAACGCCACCTAAAAACCGAGGGGTCACTCAGAGGGTCCAAAGCTTACCAGGGTGTGTGTACGTCAAAAGGGAACTGTGGGAATCACTACCGCAGCATTTCTCGATCTGTGAGGTCACTCTTTAAGCTGTGTCATTTAATTATGTTCTTATTGTAAAGGGAACGCGTTCAGACTAACAGTCTTTCTACTTCAGGCAGCAAGATTTGACGTTTTAATTAAAAATAAATACATGAGAAACCATTCAAAGGGAATTTATTGCAGGAGCAGCCCATAGGTAACTTTGTGGACTGTTTCAAAACGTCTTACGTGGCTCATTGGTACCCGATATTTTAGATATGGAGATTCAAACCATAAAGTTCATGGGTGTTGAGGACTTTGTAATTCACTTTAGGGGTTTGTTAAGTAATTGTTTACTTTGGGATTTCTGGGCATGTCTGCAATGTTCTTGACTGGTGACTCACAAATCAACTTAGCTAGAAACATCTACAGGTACAGTTAGGCTTGATTATCTTTGTGTGCAAAACCATCGTAGTAAATTAAGTTAATAATTAAGTCACTGACCAGGTACTGGACCAGGCTCATAACCATTGATTGTGTGTGAAGAAATTGGTATGTCCGTCGACAATTAAAATTAAGGGATTTGTGGCAAATGTATGTAGTCACCATGTATAGATACAATAATGACTTTGCCTTCACTCGGGCAGTCTTGTCGATGCAGCTGTTATTCTCAGTTCTATGCACTTTGGTACCCATCAAAGGATCACTTTGTAACATAACTGGAACCTAAGCTTTCATTTTGTTGCTATCTGCGTCACATATGAGAGAAAATACTAACCAGACACTTCACCTCGTCTGCCAAGCTGTTGGTTTCACACTCAACCCTAACTTATGACATACATTTTTCTCAATGATCATTGCAGTTCAGTGTCAAAACCATATCAGCTACACAAAAGAAGGGTCTATAGCACAACTCGTGAAAGCCTAGACTGCATGAAGACTCAATTTGCAGATCTGTTGGTCACCAAAACGCCACTTGGTGTCTGTGAGTTCACCTGGTTATCGGGGCAAGAATCGTGTCTCTCAAAGACGGGAGAATCTGATCCTTGACCACAGTTCTCAAATAGATTTTTTTGAACAAATTCCTTAGTCATAAAATGTAATTTTGATTATTTAAATATTTGTTAATAAAATAATTCCACTCTAGAAGTTGGAATCCTACTGGTTTTAAGTTAAAAAAAAATAATAATACCAACCTATATGTCATAATATTCTTTATAACGGCAGTCACACTCCTCCGTCAACCTGTTTTTTTTTGACCATTCAAGCAACTTGGGGGTTGATATGGCAGGTTTGATGCAAGATAATAGTCGAGGATGACGGGACACTGCTTCATATTTAATGTACGCACATGGAAAGTGCAGAAGTAAACACTATTTCCTCAAAGACACGAAAACCTCTGTTTTGCATTCTACTGTTAACAAACCGGACAGTTTGCTAATACAATCTCACTAGTACTGTTGGTGTAATGTAGGGAAAAAAGCTCAGGAGAAGGTCAATTTTGTTGTTCTTTAACGTATTTTGTTTTTTTGTTTTTTTTTTACTTTGGGCCCAAGGGGGGTTTTTGGTTTCTACAGGGAAAGAAGTTGCACTAAAGTCCAGAGGAGATAATAATGGTGATGATAATATAAGAAAGCCCCATGTGATGTTTTTGCAAATGGCCATAATGCTCTGGTCAGTGGTCACCAGTGCCTTCTTAACTGTGACATGGACAGGATCAGAGTAGGGGCAGAAAACTCTCACGCTCACTCACCGAGGAAAAACTCACACTCTCATCGATGCCACCTGCTGCCGTGTTTGGGACGTTTCCTGTACTGTCATTAATATGCATTGTTTGATGTAAAAGGAGATGGTACATTTTCTTTTTCCTTCATCTAAATATGTGTAGTGATTTAAATTTTGTTTTAATAGATTCATTTGAACTGTTTTCTAAAGGAGAAGGTCAATAAAAGTAAGACAACCGTGAACCTTTACCTCTACGGTTTGAGTCTTTTCTAAAGGATTTTATTTATTTTTTTTATTTTTAGTTATCACAATTTTATCACTGAATGGTGTGAATGAGTCGTATTTTACCGTTGTTACAGACTGTACTAGAACGTCTAGAGTTGATCCACAAATACTCCTTGTATTTAAATGAGCCTTTAAAACTGTCCAAATACCTTTTGAATTTGGTTTGTTTCACTGGAGCTGTTGGAAAAACCAGTTTAAAGACAAACACAAGTCAATTTCCCACATTTGCACATTTCCACTACTGGTTACTCCACAAACAGTTGATCAAATATCTTTTAAAAAGTGAAATATTTAGCATAAATCCCTCCCATTTATCTACATGTTTACATATTCATTTTATCAATTTACTTTATATTCCTTTTCCGTATTATATCCTATTCCATTTTGCACAAGAGTATTTTCTGTAGTTTTTACTAGTCAAAATATACATTTATTCCTATATTGATGGATAACATAGTCTTGGTCAATCCCAGGCATGGACAATATTTTGACTCATGGGCAAACGGGGTAACACATAAATTTGGGAAAAGCAGAATAACATGATGACAATAAAAATTGCTGATACAATTTAAGGTTAAATCAGCCACTAGGGAGCACAAGCCAGTGGTTTTCATTGCCGGTTCCAAGCCCAAATAAATGATAAGGGTTGCGTCAGGAAGGATATCCGGTGTAAAAACTGTGCCAAAACTATGCTGCGAGTAGCCGAAACAAGGTAGTATAGTTTTAAGGTTGATGCACGTTAGTAAAAAGTCTAAATATCTTAAGTTGGATGGTAGCAGGAGTGGCACCAGGTTTATTGCTGTGTTGACCCCTGGTTGAGGGATAGAGTTGAGGTTGTAATGGTGTTCCACAAGGAGCTATCCTAGTAACTTTTAATTTTGATTTTTCTTCTTTCTTTGTTTTAATCCAGCGTTAAAAATGACGTAGTTATATCTGTTATCGTCTTGAATATGAGTGACATTTCATCAGGAACACACCTACCTACAGTAACAAAGCAAACAGGACTGCGTTTACACTTTCGTAGCTGTGAAGGATCCATCCCAGTACTGCCACTGTATCCTGAAGTACTGGTCAAAAATAAGGTTAAAAAGGTTCTTAGTTAGTTGGAAATCTCCAAATATGGAAAACATCCTTTTCATGGAAGCATAGGGTCCAAAAAACCATTAAGGTCGTCCAGATTCTTCCTCCAGGATTTTTTTTCTGCATTTCTCTCTCAGTTTATCAATGGTTGCCATCGAGAGACTTCCCGGTTCTGTAAATATTTTCTGTAAAGAAAAGATTTGAGAAACTGTCAACAGAATCTTGGGTTCAAAATTTAAATAAGGGTTCAAAGTATTTACTGGTGTTTCTACAGGCTTTGTTTACAGAAAACCTTTAATCCTAGAGGCAAACAGTTAGAAGTAGTTTATGTATAAACACATCTGAGACGATCCTGGTTCAAGCAAACCTGAGAATGGCGGCCACGATTAGCGAGGCTCTCCCTGAAGCCATCTAAAAAAAAACACTGCTTAAATTTGACAGAAGTTATAGTGGTAGTAGTAAAAGTTCACTCCATTTTTTTCCAGACTAATCTTAAGTTCAGCTTCATCCATACATCTATGGAAAAGCGGCAATTTTTTTTGTCTACCTGAACTACAAAAAAAGTTTAAGACAAAAAAACATGCACCAAACATAAAACATAGGGATAAAAACTACTGTTCTCACCTGCATGAATGTGTGACAGTCCAAAGTGAACGCTCCACAGGTGATGTTCTTGTAGCAGTCGCAAACATCGGGTAAAGATCGAGCTCTCAGAATCTCTGGCTGGTGGTGCGTAATGAGGGTCAACGCAACTCGGAAAAGGACCTTGGAACCTTCATAGAAAAGACAATCCCAGATCCGCAGTACTGTCTGGGAACGTAGTAAAAATAAAATGGCACAATTAAATTTTTTGAGCAGCAACAACGGTGCAATGTCAAAGCTTGTATGGACTCACCTCAATTGGGAGGACGTCAATGTAGAGGCAGATGAACCAGCGGGACACGACCAGAGTCCATATACCGGGATACTGGTCCATGAGTTGTCCGACTGCAGGGGCTTTGACCTTCACCAGCTCACCAAGAACCTCCTGGTCGGTCTTTAGTCCCAACATGTCAGGACTGTAGTAGTCTATGAGTTAAGATGTTTTAGTCAATACAAGACTATTATTAGGTTCTGGGGATCAACTGTTCAGAGCAGTGGAGACTGTGGAAGAGAGGAGAACAATTGAGTGGAAGATGGATGGAACGACTGGAGAAAAGTGTCAGGAATGATCTGTGATAGAAGAGAGTCAGCTAAGGTGAAGGGAAGGGTTTACAGGACAGTGGTGAGACCAGCCATGATGTATGGATTAGAGACACTAGGAATACCGGTAGGTAAAAGACAGGAGACAGAGCTGGAGGTGAAGGAGTTAAAGATGCTGAGATTCTCTTCAGGAGAGACAAGGATGGACAGGATCAGGAATGGTCATTAGAGGGACAACACAGACAGGAAGGTTTAGAGAAATAGCTAGAGAAGACAGATTGAGATGGTTTGGACATGTTCAGAGGAGGAACAGTGGATACATTGGTAGATTGATTCTAGATATGGAGCTACCAGGTAGGAGACAAAGAGGAGCTGATGGAAAACAATGATTCTTTGTGGCAACCCCTGAATAAGGGAAAAGCCGGAAGGAGAAGTCAATGCAACGTTTGGTAATGAATGAAAGGATAAAGATGAATGAATTAATAAGTGTACAAATTATATTAAAACTGTGAATTTGGTCTTCCATCCTTGTATAAGTCATATATACCTGGAAGTATTCTGCCCAACAATGCATCTATGAGCCAGAAAGACTTTTCTTCATCTTTGGTGATGATGATTAAGTATCCTGCAATAAAGTTCATGCCCTGTAAGTGTAAAAAAAAAAAAAAGAAAATGAACAAAACAAAACACTAGTCCCAGCGAAATAAAATATATTTAGACTAGGGATGTCAGATTATATCGGTTGGCAAATATTATTGGAGACAATGCTTGGGATTTGCCAAATTTGCTAGAATATTACAAAATGTCCCTCGACTTTTACTTCAGTTTTGGAAGCAAAATGCAGCACAACAGACGATATCAGTATCAGGGAATCAAGATTTTGGTTGAAATTGGCAAAATCATCATATATGTCCTGAAGCTCACCTGACAGTAGCCCACTGCTTTGTTGTGGTGGCCATAGGCCAGCAGTACGTTGCGCAACTCCCTCTGAAGGCTCGGCTCCCTTTTACTCTGGAAGAGGATGTTATCAGGAAAAGTTCTGTTCATATCTGTCGAAGACAACAACAGACGTCATGTTGATATATTGTTTAAAGGGGTAAATAAGACCATGTTGAAGGAGAAGTGACTAATAAATTATCCTGGTGTAAATTTGACATGTTTTCGATTTCCCCTGTGAAAGATCAGACAGTTGTACCTCACAGCTACAGTTGCTTTATTACGATTGACTGTATTACGATTGACAGAACCATCAGGAATCACCTGCGTCAATAGTGTCTCTCAGCCTGGTGTCGTGTTCCACAGCCAGCAGGGACTGGTAATAACCTGGGTTCTTCTCCAGGAGTTCTTGGGCACCACTGGCCACCATCCAGATCCTGGCCCGGTGTTCATCAGGGACTCCTTTACGTACGAACCTCTTCACTTCCAAAATATGATATATTTTTTTTTTAGTAAAAAGATTGAGGCGTAAACATAAGGCTACAGTAGTACTGCTGCTTGTAGTACCTGTCACGTTCCTCTCTATTAGGGGTTTCTCCTGGAGAAGTTTAGACCACCTCATGGACCTTCTGTTCAGGACAGTTCCGTAACTGCTCATCATCTCAGTGTATGACTCAAAGTCACGTCTCCTGAAACCGTACGGATCGATTCTGCATAAGGTTAAAATTGGTTAGCAAGGTAGCAGTACATGAGACTGCACTGTATGGACTGCAGTCGTTGAAAAAATGGTTAGTCCACTCTGCTGTTTTCTTCAATTCCTTGTTCATCTTAATGCCTTGTCCACTAAAGGTTTATCACCTGGGGTAAACAATGAACACAAAACCATGCAATGACTAAAAGCACTGTATTTGTCAGTACAATGTTATTGCTAGTGATGTAGGAACGGAGAAGTGATTTTTGTCTCTGTCAATAAAACCATGCAAAATGGCCAGAAATCAGCTCTGAAATTAAACTGAATTATGAGCCTTTTTTGTTGTTATTATATTTGTCCAGATTAATAGAGAGTAGATTAAGTGGAAGCAGACTTTTAAATGGACAAGAAATTAAAGAAAGAGTGGTCTAATATTTTTTTCCATGACTGTATATGGTATGTTTTTACCATGAAGGTAATAGATTACTGGTCTGAGTTTGGACTAGGCAGTGGAAAATATATTGATCTGTAGTTTCATTCATTCATTTTCATCCTCTCCATCTGTACTGGGGCTGCAGGGACAGCAGTCTCCATGACTGCCACCCAAATCATTCTGTACCTCCTGTGGGTGGTGAGCCCACTAGAAGTTATGTAGTTCAGGAAGGTTCTGTGCTCACAGCACCTCAGTGGCAACCTGGTGACAGCTGGTGGACCCAAACCTGAAGCCTTGCATGCCCAAGTCAGGCTGCCTTAACCACTAAGCCACCACTGTCGCCCAATCTGAGGGATGAAAACCATAAAAAAACATGCCTTGCTGTTCTTATCTTTATGGAGGCTTATGTTGCCCAACCTATGTTTAATACCATGGGTGTCAAACATGTGGCCTGCGCGTTGAAACCGGATGGCAGGGAATGGCTAGATTCAATCCAGCCAACAATTTTTTTTTTGGCAAAATATACTTTATTAAATATAAATATTTGCTAATACTCATATAATATTTGCTTGAAAATATGGTCATGGGCAAATAGAAATGTAATGCACTCCAGTAACTTTTCTCATCGAAATTGCGGACAGTAAAGTTTTTATAACAAATTTTTGTGCTAGCGAGGTTAGATTGTCATATGTCTTCGTTTCAACTAATTTGAGCCTATGTAGAAAACACTGTTAAGAATCCATTCGGTCCACTGTAGAAGACAACAGGGAGAACTCCTGTGTATTAGTAATGTTACGTCAAATCATGGAGGCAGCCATGTTGATTGACTGTTGTCTCCAATCAGCTTAATAGAATGGTCTCGAACAATCAGGTGTCAAACAGCCAGAGCATGCAAACCAAAATCCTTCTGTGTTACACCCTGAAGAAGCTAGTTCGGCATAATATGTACCTTGCCATCAATCAGCTATTCCATTGGTATAGCATGGATCTGGGAAAACTAAGGCTCGGGGGGCCAGATGTGGTCAGTTGGGTTTTTATAATCTGACCTACCAAACTTGTGCAAATTATGGTATTAAATGTATTGCTCAATATATCTGCTCCTGACATGACCATTGATAATAGGTTTCACTTTACAACCAACTCTGCATAAACATGGAATTTAAGTAATGAAATTTTTGACGGGTTTTCTCTACGTTTTATGTTACTGGCAACACATTATATCTGGGGAGTTAGCATGTTATGATTCTACTACCCCAAAGCCCCTTGGCATATGAAGTTGTATGTCACAAAATTGTCATCACAAAAAGATGTGAAATGTGTCGGCTTGGAAACTTTCGACTTGTGACATATTCTATTGTGGGGTATAGTAGTACACAGAGTTGAAGTATTTCCCCAATTTTCGGCTTATGTTTGTTCCCATCATTGTCAGTGGTTGTATTACAAACAGGTCTGCACACCTGTTGATGATGGCCTACAACAACAACAAAAAAAAAAACAAATAATTGTACAAAGAATCAACAGTGGGGTCACTTTACTTCGCTCCCTTTTCTTCCCCGCTCCTCGTCCACACTGACAGCAGACACTAACAACAGCTTCAGTCGGATAGAGTTTCTCCAACAGGGAGATCAAATACCCGAAGTGGACGACTGATGAGGTTACGGTTACTTTTGAATGACGTTAAAAACTATGGTTTTATTCACACGTATCCTCATGAAACTATATTTCTGCAGAGAATGAAGATTTTATTTTTAAACTCACACTTGAGAAAAAGAAAACGGAAAAAAACGGAAATGGAAAGTGGATTTAGACATGGATGATGAGAAAAAATGTCAAAAAAGGGAGACTTACTTTTCATTGGACCCTGTCAGGGCAGGTGCTGTATTTCCTCTCTTTCCTTTTTCCATCTTTGCTCAGTGAGCTGCAGATGACAAACAGCCAAACACAGTGGAGGCTACTTTATTGTCATCACCTGGAAAACAAGTGTCTGCTGTCAAGGTAAATAACAGAGTGTCCTGAGTTTCCAGTGTCTCTGACGGAGCTTGGTGAGGGGAGGAGTCGGGACAGGGAACGCCCAGGTGATATCCGCAGGGCCTGGCTTGGTTTACATGGAGGACTGTTTGATCTCCGTCTACTCGGTAGTAAACAGGTGTTAATCAGGTACATTTTAAGGCGGCTTTGCATTTTGTTTTACATTTTTTACTTTTATTAATGATTCAGTTTTTCCTGTTTCTGTACCTGTGATCCAGATGTTTTTGGAGTACCCCTGGTTATAGCGTTGTGGCAGCGCTGGCCCAGCACAGTGTCCCCCAAGGTTTTTTGCACCACGGACCACTTAAATGTCTCGTACTATTTTCACGGATCAGTTGTTAAGTTGTGGTAGATAAATACCCCTTAACAAAATTAAATTTGCGGTGTTCTGAAATATTTTCCTACCTATAAAATCTTCCTACCCTATTTAACTGTGCGTGTGCAGCCTATAATTTTCTCCTACCAGACCGGTATAAAAAGTTAGAATCTTGTATCAATGACTGATTGTTGTTGTCTTCGCTGCGAAAATATTTCCTAATCAAATATAGTTGCGTTCTTGACGATGGAATCCTAGCCATTCTATTGTTCAGTTCTTTTGTTGATATGGGTATGGATCAAGTGGAAGTGATAGCCTGATGGGGCTATAAGGAAACATTATTACGGTACTCTGTGGCCCGGCACCAACTCACCCACGACCGGTACCGGTCCCCGGCCCAGAGGTTGGGAATCACGGGCCTAGGATACAAGTACGCAAGATCCATAACCACTCTGCCACTGGATGGCTGGCTATGAGTTTTACCCGTCTTGATTTTCTTTTATTCATTCAAATAAAGTCTTTAATTTATCTTCACCCTCTTGTCCATTACCAGCTCTGACAGCAGTCAACTACCACCCAAATCACATACTCCATAACATAGCCAAATAAGAGTTTTTTCCATCTTTTGAGTGTTGAGGCAACAAATGTGTTTTGAACAATTGTCTTTCATTTTGTTTGACATTGAGAAGTTGCTGCCCTGCGGTGTGTGACTGAAATATTCCACGCTCCTCACGTCTATGTAAAAAACCTTTATAAAAAGAAACTCGCCTGTAGCATATTGCTTGTCAAATGTAGGATGCAGGGACCCCTGGTGGCCCTTGATGGGTCTGCATTAATAAACATTGCTTTTTTTCCAGTATTAGGGATACATTGTTTTTAAAATATATTTTTATAGCCTAGATTCACAGCATTGTTGTCATATACAGTTTAAAATAGCAGTCAGATATTGGATATTACTATCATTATATTTTATATAGGTTACCAGTTTTTGTATTGCTGTTTCTTGACTTGGGTAGTACAGTACTTAGTTCACCATGAGAGATCCTCCCACAGTCTGGCCTTGGCCTGGGCAATTATTTTGACCCGCGGGCCACAGCTGGTACTAAAATTTGAGTCAAGAGCCTGGTCAGGATCAAAAAGATCGAGTATTTCCATGAACTAAGATAGATAATGAGTAAAGTATTGAATGAAGGCAAAATGCTTTTAGCCTCTTTAGACCATCTATTGGGGGAAATGCTAGCTTTGCAAGGAAAAGGTAGAAGGATAATGATAATATAAATTAAAAGTATAATTTGGACAAGTCTGGCGGGCCAAATTATAACAACAAAATTATAACAACAACCGTATCCGGCCCCCGGGCCTTAGTTTGCCCAGGTCTGGTCTAGGCCAATAACAGCAGCATAATTAAGAGATTTCTCAGGTTAAGAAGCCCTACAAATAAACTTCAACAAAATTCCATGATCCTGCACCCTAGTAAAATGTATTATTATTATTATTATTGAGATTTTACGATGACTTGATATCACAATTAACTAAAGTTGTATCATTTCCTGAATATCGCAGAAAATATAATGCCTAAAGAAGAGTTAAGCCAGACATGGACAATAAGCTTTTGAATACGCCTTGTCCAAATTTAAAAATGTATTTATATCATCATTATACTTCTGCCTTTTCCCTGAAATGATGTGTTTCCTCAGTGGATGACGTAATAAAAAGTATTAGAAATGTGGACATTTTCTAATGCCCACATTTCTAACATGAATTTTACATGCAATTTATTGGATATACGAAGGGTTAATCTCTCTGCTCTGGACTCGGTCCCGAGTGTCCAACTTTGGGACCAATTGTGACCCGCGAGTCACAGGTAACGGAAACGCCTCTTGCCTTCCCGCGCTTGCCGTTCTGTTTTAAGGTGTGTTCTCGTTGAATGAAAGAGGCGAAACTGTAGAAAAATGGCCTTATTCCCTCGAACAAACGCATAAATTCAGTCGTGTGGGTTTGTTCTGGCTACAGAAGAAAAGTCCAGGCCTTCAGAACATTCCAGAAAAACCCTCCAGTGTAAGGAGGAATTGCTCCACCTGCGACACCACCAGCCCACTGTGTTTGACAACGTCAAGGTAAATGGATTTAATGACGTCAACTTTTACCTTACTTAGCATTAGGCTAACAATGCATTGCTAACTTTTTTTTTTCATTTATATGTCCGAGTAAAACGGGGTTATAATTTCTGCGCAACGTACCAACTTACGCTGTATTCACATACGTCTGGTTGTATTTTATTACGTCAATAAACATATTTTTGTCGGACAATTTTTGACCAAAACAGTGTCCGTAGTTCTCCGTTTTACTTGTGACTAATATGTCCTTGTCACTGTCATTTAATACTAAAATAAACAAACCAATACCTAACTATAATTTCATAGATTTTATAGTGACCACATTATACGATTATAATATTCTTAACATATAGTATAGATAAGACTCCAGCGATTTAACTCAGGGGTGTTAATAATTGGTTTTGTATAAGTATTTCAGACACCATCAAGTGCAAAAATTAATAGTAGGTCATATAACTAATAATGTAATTGCATTTTCATTGTCAACATATGTCATATATTTACATATATGTCTAATTAACTCAATCAATGCATTATAATTGTATTGATTTTAATACTAGGATAATTTCTCTAACCCAGAAAATCTATAATTGTGACCTTTCTAGATAGGAGAAAGCCCAAATATATAATTAAATATATTAAGCACTCAAAATATAATTAGAAACCCTTATAGATTTGAGTTGTTATTTTAAAGACGCTCGTACAATCATATTTCTTGTAAAAAGAGATTTCTAGTTTGTGGTTCTGTGATAAAATAAATGTTGTAGGGATCTCAAGTACTAATGAGTTAGGGTGCACTGCCTAGTCAGATTATGTTAGTACTGAGATTTTAGGCTAGTTGTGGGCTGGATATGAATGGTCCATGGACCAGAGGTAGCCTGTGAACCAGGACTTTGATCCACCCGTCAAACATTTTGCATTTAGACTCCAAGAGTTTTTTTTTAGCAAAAAGCATTTTCTGACATTACCAATCATCAGAAGACAGGACGCAGAGCTGGAGGTGGCAGAGTAAAAGATGCTGAGATTCTCTTTAGGAGAGACAAGGATGGACAGGATCAGGAATGAGGTGATTAGAGGGACAACACAGACAGAAGCCATATTAAGATGGTTTGGACATGTTAAGAGGTGGGACATTGGTAGAGGAATGATCCTAGAGATGGAGCTACCAGGAAGGATACAAAGAGATTGATGGATGCAGTGAGGGAGGACATGGAGGTAGATGGAGTCAGAGTAGAAGATACAGAGAACAGGGGGAGAAGGAAAATGTTGATTCACGTTACTTTGTTTTTATTCTGGAGAAAAATGTGAATTCTGCTTTTTCACTTAAAAAATAAGGCGCCATGCCATTATGGAAAAAGTCATGCTTTATTCATCTTTCCGTAAATGAACAATATACTTACTACTTACATGATGTGTCATCATTATATTCTGTTTTCACTACCTCCAGTAACATTGAACAGAAACGTGAACATTGAACACACATGTAATTGATTGTTAAGGCTGACCCCTTGCCGCCGTCCAGTCGTCTCACCAGGGGACTGTGCGCTGCTGTAACATACGTAAGAACACGTGTGCCATGCAATCCTGAAGCCCTTCCACATCTTACAACATTGAATTTCTTTCATAAGCCGCTGACTCGACTGGAGACAGACTCGGCGATTAAATAGGAAAACGCGCTTCTTGACAGTTGTAAAGAATTTAATGACTGACGATAAAACATAAAGATGAATACTGTGGACGGGATCAAATTCAAGATCAATAATTCTGACATAGGAAACGTCAACGTACAGCGGGAACTGACCATTGTTTCAATGATGAAACCAGCCCAAAGTGGAGTGAACATCATTTGACATGTTTTTCATGAGAAGCTCATGATTGGACAAATCCATCAACGGTCAAACCAAAGACAGCATCATCATTATCATCACGACCATCATTGTCTACAACATTGAGACATCTCAGCAGAGATGTTAGCGTCTCCTGTACATAAAAGAAATCCTCTTTTTTTTTGCATTTATAAATTCAACATATTTATATTATTCTTCATATAGCTCTCTTTGTAAACTGTCCCAGTAGATACAGTATGTACAGTAAAAACTGCATTAATTCCTTTGGTGCTGGTGTCATGAGCACGATGTCCCCATTTCGTGTTTGTGAGTAAGACGTCGGGACCTTAGCGCAGTCACTCGGAGCTTTAAATCAACCAAATAAAGCAGCTGGACAGAATCCAAGGACACGCTCTCCGGTCCATTCAGCGGTTAGACGCACCCTTAGTGCCGTCCACGTTCGTTGTTCGGAGCCAATGACTGACAGACGGTTCTCCTCCAAGGGCTGAGCAGAGGGGGTTCTAGGACTCGGAGAATCCAGCAGGAAAGACAGAGGTGAAGCTGGCGATGACCACATGATGCCTCAGTCGCACGAAGATTAAATAAAGAGGGAAAAGCAACGTTGTGGGTTGTGGTTATTGTCAGTTGTAACTCAGCTCCCTGAAAAAGGTGGTTTCCTGACGGTTTCAAGTGCTTCTGTTTATTTTCTCTCTGTAGTCTACCATTTTCACTTTTGCTTTTTTTCTTTTTTATACAAGTCTTAAAAAAAACTATCGAGTCACTGTAAAAGAAACAAGGTTCTGTGCGTCCAGAGTCACATTTGGATTTAGAGAGTTTTACGTTTTGATCCTGTTACGATTGGTCGCGCAAATTCCACAAAGTCATCTATAAGAACAGGCCACGCTCCTGTGAGAGAAAATGAGAAGAAACACAGCAATAATGAATACAGACGTTTAAATCAAAATCAAAACTTCATTACAGACAAACAGGTACATCTGATTGTGATGCCCATGAGGTATTTTATGCATGACATCACTAAAGGTAGACAAGGATCCTTGATTTTTGTTTTGCTGTTAGCAAGCTAACAAACCTGTCTTTCTGGGGATGAAGGGAGATAGTACAACCTCTGAAATCAGATTATTAATTTTTTAAACTTTAAAACTTACATTTTTTAAGTTTTAATAGTCAAAAAGATTATTTCCCCAACACAGTTTTCACTAACCCTTAGACTAAGCAAGTTAAAACAAATGTAAAAAAACTGACTTTGTTTTATTTAACCATTTATTGCTGTAGAGACATTTTTCCATGTAGAAATCTTACCTTCCTCATCATAATTTGACATGTCATCTGCAATCATGTTCCCAAAGTCCAACAATAGGTTCCACGTGTCTTTTGGGATGGATCGTTTATGATGTTCCTGTAACACACGAACACTGCTTAAAATAGCAATATTATAATAATAATAAGTTGTAGTAGTATATTTATGCCCCTGGACCAAAAGAAAAAAATACCAAATATATTTGGTATATTTTAACAAAATGAAGTTCATCGGTTCATTCACTCACCAAAAGAAATCTATTCCAAAGATCAAGGAACTTAAACCGTCCTGAGAGAACCAGGTTCCAGTAGGCTACGGCCATCTCCAAATCTGGACACAGGGACAGAATAGAAAAAACACTTTGAAGTACGAACTATATATATATATCTGTTTGAAATCTTCTTAATTTTGTTGTCTTCTTACCTAATCCTTTCTGTCCAGGATTTTTGGCAAAGTTAAATGTGAACTGGTAGAAATCTTTAAACTTCCCACTGTCCTTGAGTTCCTGTTCTAATCTTGGCAAAAGGGCCTTTAGTTTCTCTGGACTGTCACACCTGAAACAAAAAGGTGACAAATTTGATAAAACACCCTTAACCTGCTCTCACTTTTTGTTTAGATATTCCTTAATTCTTCTTCTTTTCGGCACAGCGGCCCAAAAAAAAATTCCATCTCCCTCTGTATCTACTCTGACTCCAACTACCTCCATGTCCTCCCTCACTGCATCCATCGATCTCCTCTTTGTCTCCTACCTGGTAGCTCCATCTCTAGGATCATTCTTCTACCAATGTATCCACTGTCCCTCCTCTGAACATGTCCAAACCATCTCTATCTGTCTTCTCTAGCTTTTTCTCCAAACCTCCCTGTCTGTGTTGTCCCTCTAATCGCCTCATTCCTGATCCCGTCCATCCTCGTCCCTCCTAAAGAGAATCTCAGCATCTTTAACTCCTCCTCCTCCAGCTCTAGTGTCTCTAAAGATTTGGTATTCCTAAATACTAGACTTATTTAACAGAAATAACTCATCCAGAATTAATTTTATCTAGTTGCAGTTGTTCTGGTCAAGCGTTTCCCAAACTTTTTTTTCTGTGGACCCCTATTGGATTAGTCACAAACCCTTGTGACTTCATTATTGTCCATTAATGAGGATATATTATTGTTGACAGACCCGTGGGGTTGTGACCCAGTCTTTGGGAAACAATGTTCTAACAAACTTGCAGTTCTTGTTATACATCAAACATTTCCTCATTTAAATGAACTTTTAACAACTTTTTGGGGGAGGGTTTAGACAAACTAATTGATAGACTTCTATCTTCTTCTGGAAAGTCAGCTTCATCCACATGGACATTGTTCATATTGAAATTATGCATTAAAAGCCCCAATTGCTGCAGTCCCATTACGTTCAATTCAACTGGAACACATAAAACTCAAATGTCCAAACAGGCGACACATTTCCTAAGTGATTCCATGAAGACACTGAACACCCGGGCTGGGGTTGGCACGGTCTATATATAGACGGCCTTTCGTACCAGGAGCAACACGAAGACAGCCACTGGGCTCAGACACTTCAGGGAAGATGCAGTGTTTACCTACTACCGACAAGAACATCACGTGTTTGCAGATGTCAACACTCACCCCAGCTCCGTCATTCCATCCAGGAACTCCTTTTTGCTAAATTCGCACTGAGTGGCAGCACGAAACTTCCATGCGACCACCAGCACAGAGATACTGGCCGGATCCAGGGAGAGGTCGTCACAAAATTGCTGAATCCCGTCAATCCCGATCTTGTTCTCATCCTGAGGATCTATCAGGAACAAAGAGCGTTTGCATCAGAACAGTGCTTTTTAAACATTTTCCAGCTCCCGGGCTGAATGTGTTAGTTTGAAAATGTTTTTTTATATCACTGAAATGTACATTACACGATGGTTGGATGGACCTACACCATCTGATGTTAGTCTCTTTAGTCATGTGTCAAAGAAGTTAGGTAATTTAGGTAATTAGTAAATTCGAATGAAGGCCAAAATGTGCAAAAATACGATTTTGGTCCTTCAGCTGTAAAACTGTTTGACATCATGCCCGTCCAATCCAGACGCTGATTGATGAACACGGTTAATCAACATGGCTGCCTCCACTGTTTTACACATTACTGATACAGAGGAACTATTCCTCTAGTCTTCTACAGTCGACCAAATGAACATGTTTCATAAAAATGCTGGAATGACTTGAAACAAAGAATTGTGACAAACATTTCTGACACTAAAATGCCGACTATCTTCTGCTGAATTGTAACAGGTCTGGTGAACCTGTTTTTTGACATCTCTATTGTTGACCTCTTTGTCTTATTTGTTATTCACAATTTACGGTGAAGAAACTTTGTAAACATGCATAACTGAAGCCATCTGTGACTAAAAGCTTAATTTCTCAGGACCTTAAGCAAACATTTAGGACTTCACTGTAAAAAATTTGATTTTAAGGTGTTTTGCATCTGAACTGAAGAGTGTGTCTAAGTCAGTGAATCAAATCTATGACTCTTAAAAAGTCTAGTACCAAAAGTTTAGTACCATCAAACTTTTGGCAATGTGTAAAACTTGTTCCTCCTTACCTTTGTACCTGTTGTAAAGCTGCTCCAGCTTTTTCCGGTCTACTGAGGTTTTCATGGACTCTTTACAGTAAAGGTCTGGGTTCTGAAAGTAGTTGTCTGTGGCCACTTCTAGTTTCCAGTCATTCTGTGTGAGGCAGTACACGGCCGTCTTCTCCCCGGCCTGTGTGAAGGACATGAACTGCCGTACCTTGTCCCTCTGCGAAGACTTGAGCTTATGCTGCACAGTGACAGAACAGGGACCGTCAGACACGGGCGCGATCAAAGTGGGGAGCAACAACACCAATCCACAAACGGCCAGAGACACACAGACAAATACAAACAACGATGCAAACACATCCACAAGCATTCAGGCAACAGTGAGGGGGGACTGAGAACACGCTCTGAGACTTATTCAAATAGTTACGCTGGGACTATGACAAACATGCAGCACTGGGGGTGGAGCTAAATGCTATGGCGATAATTATGTCCACTCTCGGAGGGGGGTGCTGTACCCCGCAGGGCCCCTCACATATCTACATTCAGAGATGTAACATGAGCAGGGACCTGGATGTGCAACAAGTCTGGACTATAACACTGACACTGTTGCAGCACTACTACAAAATACTTTTTTTTTTACAAATTAAAATATTTAGTATCATATTTGTTTAGAGTAGTAAATACATCTGGGGAATAATTCAACATATAGTAGTCTGTAATAATTAAAATGCTCTTTATCACTTTGTCCAAATGAAGTAGTAAATTTTAACCAGAGATTTTTAAGTAAACCATTTAAAAATATTCCGTTTTTACATGATTTATTTTCCAGTTTTAATTTGTTTACAAATTCCTTGAATCTGCAGTTAATTCCACAACTCCATTTACGTTATTAAAACAACTTCACTTTGTAAAGGGATATGCACAATATACTCAGGGATGTAATATAATAATGTAGCTATTAAAGTGCTGCAGTAAACCACAGCCTGTGTCAACAGGGCTCCCTTGCTGTACTTTATGATTATATTTGTGCTATAAACTTATATATACCCTACATTATTTCTAAATAAGTTTTTAAAAAATTGTGGTAAACGTTTTTTTGACCATTTTTTTAAGATTTTATTTTCAGGAAAATTCACAAAGTCAGAGACCATGGCATCTTACTTTCTATGTTGTATTTAGCACAGGAAATAACTATGCTTTGCTTAGTGTGACATAATAAAACTGTATAATAACACAAAAGAGGAAAACCACAAAAAGGGAGTGGCAGGTAAAGATTTTAACAATGCATTTAGCATACATTTCAAGGAAACACCTAACTGGGCTGGAACCTTTATAGAAACCGTGATCATAAAAATAATACCCTATTCCCTTTTTCAGGGGTTGCCACAGCAAGTCAACTATTTCCATCTTACCCTGACCAATTTCCAAAGGTACCCCGTAGGTCAGGGGTCTCTTACTCAAATAAGTTGAGTGCCACCACCCACACTATCATTTCACTGAAGGGCCGTGCCAGCATTCAGTGTTCAATACAAAAGAAAAAATATAATAAAATAATCAGTTTATAGAGCCATAGAGTCAGTGTAATACAAGACTGGACCAGAAGGAGGGCGTGGACCAGGGTTTTGAGAAGTATAGGATTTATCATAAGATGTGGAGAACAAATCTATGAAATATTATTATAAATTAAACTTTCACATCAGGGTGGGTGCAGCAAAATATCGTTCCACGCGTTCCCTGCCATAGGTTAATAGCACTGTTGGAGGTTGTTGTTAACCCGGGCCTCAATTGATCCGGTATGACAATCATTTAGTTTTCTTGCATCTTTGATTTGGCCAAAGTTTTACGCCGGATGCCCTTCCTTAAGCAACCCTTCCTAGTGGCACTTCCAAACCAGCCACATTCTTTGAAGAAAAGACTTAAGTCCTCATCTTAAAATGTTGTCCTGTTGCTTGCCCAAGAGTAGTTTCCGTTTTGACTTAAAGTTTCCAAGGAACAACCAAAGATAGACCAACAGTTGAGGCAATAATACTCCAAATGTTCTGAACTGTTACAAAATAATTGACAGCATCCAGGGCAAATCGTTAAGGCATTTTGTCTATGGTGTAGTATCAATTAAAAACGCTATTTGAAAAATTGAGAATCTTGAATCAGAATATATGACCAACAGGATGTAAGTCAGATGGTGATGTGTTTCTGTTTTGACTTAAAAAAAGAGTTTCCATGGAACGACCAAAGATTGACCAACAGTCGAGGCAATAATTCTATAAATCTTTTTAATTACTACAAAATTATTGACAGCACCCTGCAAAAATATCTATGGCATTTTGTTCATCGTGTAGTATCAATTAAAAACACTATTTAAAAAAATTAGAATCCTGAATCAGAATATACGACCAAAATGATGCAAATCAGATGGTGATGTACACTTTCTAATGAATTACAAAAGTTTAACTTGACTTCTGTTTTGTATTAAATACAGGTAAGCCTCTGACACCGCGTTACAGTGAAGGACCTGACCATCTCCTGGCAGCAGCTGCAGTGTCAGAGACACTTGTTCTGACCAGAGGACTGAGCAGCATTTCCTGAAACCCGAGACTTTCCAACAACTGCTAATGACTTCTCCAACCGCGACTGTTTCAAACATGACACAGAAGGATCGTAATCGGTCGTCTGTCTCCTGGTGCTGGTCGTTGAGTCTCATATTAAAACAGACAGAAGGTCAGAGGTTTAGCATCGGTGTCCAAACACATCACCGGCTAATAACTTCTGCTGCTAACGGTAGCTAAGTTAGCCGGTGTCTGTGCTGCTGCTGACAAAGGTTTCAATAAAAAACCTTACCGGGTTGGCGTGTCACCCCGCCTGTGTGAAAGCTCGAAATCCACCCAAACGAACCCACCGTGTCCAGAGACCTATCGGCTCTCTGTCTGAACTCACACACTGGCCAAAAAAGGTTCGTGAGTGGCTAAAGCTAGCTGCGCTCAAAATATCAACTGACCTTCCCTGTGAACAGCAGAAGAAAACAGCAAAACTGAAACACAGGGGGCGTAATGAGCAGCGACAACGCTCACATTAAAATCTAAATGTATCTTACGATGACGCTTAGCCCCAGGTGTCGTTAATCCTGACGTGTGTTTGTGTTTATTTTGGTTACCTACCATTTTTACACCCGCTGTTTCACCAGTTCTGTAGCCCGACTGTCGCTCATTGTGCGCGTGCGCGGAACAAATCAAACATATTAAAGCAGGGGTAAGGGAGTCAAGCTCACATCACGGTGCATGACGCTGATCCTGCATCAAGGCATCAAGTATAAAGACAAAACATTTTCTTTTTTTTCCCCAAAGAAGTGTATTTTAACAAAATGTTGAAACATTTCAGGCAAATATACAGTTTTAGAATAAGATGCTTCAGTTTCTACACAAGCCCAAGTTTTTTTGGACTCTAGATTAGGGCTTTCAAGCTAGTGGCCCGTGGGCCATCTACATCCCGTATCGATATTTTGCGCCTCCACCTTGATGTAAAATTTGAATTTATAATAATATTTTACAGATTTGTTCTTCACATTTTATGGTAAATTCTATAATTCTCAAAACCCTGACCCACAGGTTCCTTTTGGTTCACTGTTGTATTACATATAATCTATGGGAAACTGATTATTTTATTAATTTTTTTCTGTATTTTTTGTATTGAACCCTGAAAGGTGACCAGGCCCCTCGTGGAAATAATAGTGTTTTAGTTTGAGACCCCGGTGTAGATAGATCAAATGAATCATATGTTTATCTAAGAATAATAATAAAAAAATAATATTTGTTGGCATTGTACGGTCGGGTGTACAACAAAATATAGAGAGTGATTAGTAAAAAAATTATATTGATTAATCATAATTGTCATGTGCAGTTTCCAAGACTGTTTAGTAGTTTACGTGTGAAAATCATCATTGCTTAGCTGAGCTTTATCTCATCTTACAATGAATTTAGTTTTCAGTGGGTGTGGATAGCAAACACAGCTCTGTCACTGATAAAGTATCTCAGGGTTCCAGCCTTGATCCTTTTCTTGTTTGATTGCAGTGAAGAGAAAAGCAATGGTATTTAAAAGTTAGAGAGTCAGAGTAAACAGCACATCAACAGCAGCAAGTTGGCCATTAATCATTGTCATGCTGCTGAAAGAAATGCTGAAACAAATGTCTACACACCACAGCTCTAAAGGCTCTTTAAAGTAGCTCTCAGATTTATAAAAATAACCTGATACTGGCATCTCTTACTGTTTTAAACAGAACCTTTTATTTACTATTTAGAATTTATAGGCATTATGATGTATTTCTTCCTAAAAAGCAGTCTTTCACACTTTTTTCATAGTATATTTTTAAAATATATTGTGTTTAATGGAATTAAAGTAAATTATTGGGTACATATCGATATATTCATTTGAAATATAAATGAATAACCAATAACATTGGTTACAGCTTGTTTATTTTTTGTATTTTTGTATAAACCCCTAAATTAAATAAACCCCTATTTTTCCTCTTCTTACTTAAAATCATAATTTTTTTAACATGATTTTGTTTTGTTTTAACATCCTGTACAGCAGATGGCAGCACATCCGTTTTCTAAAAGTTTCTCTCATACTGGTCCGGTAGAAACAGGAAGTGGGCTGAAACAACTTTCAGGCGCACAGTTGCGTCGACCAATCAAAGAGCTCGAATCTGAGGCACCGCCAAGATCAGATTGTGAGACCTGCTGTTGTAGCGATGCTAACGAGAGCGCATAGAAAGGGCTAACTAACTAACTCACTGCTAACTTGCGAAGTTGCTCTGGTAAGTTTTATTTTTGGGCTTTTTATCTGACATATTTAATCAGAACATAACTGTGCAACTCAGATATTTTGATATAAATGTACCGACCAAATTCAAATGCATTTTAGTTCCCTAAAATACAAGAATAAACTGCGGTAACATAAATGACAGCTCTGGGTTAGCTTCGTCACTAGCTGTTGGCTAACTGCAAGTTAGCATATAACCCCAGTGTGTTAACAAAGCCTTGACGATGGGATGTTGTAACCGTAACAGCTGTCAAGGCCCTTGTGACAGATGGTAATACCGGGTAAACTGACAAAACAAATTATTTTTTAAACTCCTTCTGTGTTTTAATATAATTTCGTAAAATATTTGTAATTTCGCCTTATGAAGCCGTCATAGTTGAATGTGACTAAGGCTGTAAGTCGATCGATTGAGCTCCGTTGTGGTAATTTCAGGGTCAGTGGTTGTTTGTGTAGGTTTTGTACGTTTTGGTGAGATTCATTTCACAATGACGGGCATTGAAATTCTCCTTTTCCTGTTTCATTTTGGTATTTTAACGACAATTGGTCCTTTATAACGTGTCTGGACCTGTGTCAACGGTGGACGACGAGAACACTGATGTTGACTAAGGAGGCTGATAAATATGACGTTTGATTAACTCAAAAACCCAGCGTGTAAAGAAATGTGTTGTGAGAAGAGAATACGTATATCAAGGGAGTGAGTGAGTTGCTCAGATACGATGACCAAGCGACGAGATGTTTATCACATTTTGACCAAGTAGGATACAAAATTGGGTGGAAAACCAATACAGGTGGTTATTTATAATAACTAATATTAATGTGAGTTGGCATCCGGTGTTGTTTGCGCCAGCGTAGTGTCTTACTATAACGATAATTCCCCTATTTAAACATTAAATAATTGATTCCTTCTTTATCTATGTTTTTCATTCGTCTCTTCTGTTTTTATTTGAAATCGGTTACTTTCTGTACAGCTCATCTGTAAGACCCACTGCTGTCAGTATTGTGAACGAGTTAAAGCAGAGAACTTTACCTGTATCATAAATCCACAAGCTGTGTCCCTAACACGAATCGGAAGTTTGAATCATTATTTTGAGGGTATTTATGTATATAAAAGTTCTTCGACTTGACTTTGTTTCCTGTTTGGAAGGGATTTAGACCTCCTCTTCCTCCATTCTCATATGCCAACAACAGCCGTCGAGGAAACAGGAGAGTGCACAAGTAAGTGCATTCATTGACTTAAATCAACTTTATCAAACCTCACATCGTGTATCGATGTTCGTCCGCGACGCATTTCGCCCAGATATTTGCAGCACAACACTCACACATGAAAGTATTTAAGAGGGATTTCTCCGAAGCGTGCACAGGCTAACGAGCCTTTAGCTAGCAGGCTGGAGCCTGTAAGATGAATGTGACTGCTAAGTGTTAGCCGTGGCTGCATTCAACAAAAGACCAGTGTCCTGTACAGTCGTGCTGTTCTTGGGATGCTCGGCCCTCTCCGTGCACCTGGTGCTCCCGTTATTATAGGCTTCGAACGTTTTAGTTCCATGGTTATTTCTAATATACTATAGTGGAAAAGTTCCCGTGTTTTCGCGACCTGTAGAAGTTCGACGATGCTTCTCCGGAGGACGTGCTCGGCACCTGAAGTAGGCCTCCTGCACACTTAGCTCAGGAAAAGTTCTGAGCCTGGTGAGGTTGTGTTATAATGTGGTTTACTACTCTATTTTGGGAACGTGTCTTGCACCACTGTTGATTTTGTCCCGCTCGTTCTATAACGAGCACGTTCGCCATAGTTTTGTCCTGTGTGTCGATCTAACGTTAATGATGTAGCTCAATCATGCAATGTGCTGGCAGCAAGCACTTCAAAATGGGCCCCAGGCCATAGACAAGTTTATTTATTTGTAAATGCCTGAAATAGTGTGTTTTACAAGGCTGCATTGTATGAATGCCTGATGTTTTGAATTCTGAGTATGAGTCTTTTTTCTTTTTTTCAAGCAGCCAAAGTTGTTATTTACATGATAACTAGTTTCAGATGTATTAGCCAATTTTGTCAGTTATAGGCAGTTGACTAATTAGCGAAATATTATCTTTTATTTCAATGATACATATTGATGTATTTAGTTCTTTGGTTATCAGCACTGATTGATGTTAAGGTTAGTAGTATAGAAGCAAATTTGCATGTTGTTGACAAGGACTTGAACTCTCTCCTCTCAAGAGCTTGTCTTCCAAGCAGGAACAATTAGCACCTGGAACTGGACATATTATGACTGGCTGTGAAACAATGACTTGATGATATCTTTGAACAAATTAACATCGAGCTATCGAATGTGAAAAGAATAGTTTATGCCTAAAGAAAACTACATTATTTTTTTATTATTTAATCAGTATTTGTGACGTCAAGGGGTCATCTCTGGCTTGCAGGTTAAGAAGGCTGGTCGCAGGACCAAAGCCACTTGCCACTAGGTTCTCCTGATGACCGCACTGGGCACTGCACCATGGCCACAGTGCTCCTTAAGCGCTCTGGAAAGTGAAAGTGATTTATTGTCTAAATCAGTGTTCCCCAACCTTTTTTGCACCTCAGACCAGTTAAATCAATCAATTAATGAAATTTTATTCATATAGCCCACATTTACAAATCAGATTTGTCACATAGGGCTTTACAGGGTTGGTAACATCCTCTGTCTTAAGACCCTCAGCCAGGCTAAGGAAAAACTACAGAGGGGAAAAATCTATTTTCACAGGTTAAAAGAAAACGGTAGAAACATTAGGGAGAACCACAGGAGAGGGATCCACTTCCTGGAGGGATCCACTTCCTGGACGGACAGACCTGACGGACAGAATGAAAATGTCTTTAAAAAGGTCATTAAGGTCATTAAAAAATGATAATTTATCATCAAATATAATCATGCATCATAAATCATCTAAAAATAAATGAATAAACAACATCGTCATCATCAAAATAAACATCGTAATTAATAATTTAATTAACAATAAAAATGTTAATGTCTTGTATTATTTTCACAGACATTAAGGTCATTAAGTTGTGGCACATAATTACCGGTGGTTGGGTGGTTGACCAGTCCCGGTACCAGTCCCTGGCCCAGTGGTTGGGGACCATTGGTCTAAATGGCAACAAATCACTTTCGCTTTTCATTTATGTTCTGTAGGGGAGTTGCGATAATGAACTAAAATTGTAAATTGCATTCACTATTAAAGAAAAGTAGAAAAAAATGATTAACCATCATTTCTTGTCACAATTCATTCAGTTCAATTTTTAATAGCATTTTTCATCTGTATGGTCGTACACCTGACATTAGTTAGCATGCTAGTAATCACAAAGTCATGCACTTTTTGACAAATCTGAAAAATAATGGATTAAAGAATGATATGGGTATATAACCAATATTGGAGACAATTAAGATATTTATGAATGCAGTTGGGTCAGAACTAACAAATAAAAAAAATCATATCAATTCCATGCGGTGCTGCTCATGGTTATGTTGTGGTGACATTTGTTCTTCAATAAAGAACTCTGAACATCTGAGGAAAAAAACAACAATACAGTAAATAGGATGTTGAAGTTTTCTTGTCCGGTGAGTTAAACATTGAGTGTTTCTGTAGCAGCAGACCACTGCTATCACTGAGAAATACAGATTCCCTCCTTAATGCAGTGCCACATTTCTTTGCGGCAGGACAATGATCCCAGCAAATTACACCCGATGTTGGTATTAGTAAGCATATGGCACTTTTTCTTAATATTTTAATTCCTTCTTTGCAGGAGTTTAAAGAGTGATAGAGGACAATCTTCTTTTTAACCTAAATCTCGACTTCCTCCGGTCCTTTGGGATCATGGCAAAAGATGTAAGTGCTTAAATCATAACTTAAACCTGTGGTGTGTTATAATAGTATAATATATAGTAGTAAGATAACATGAACGTTTGTCATTGTTGGTCTACTCAAATTATCTGTAGCAGTTTTTTTTATGTTATTACAGTATTAATAGACTTATGATATTGTTAATAACTTTAGCTTGGGTTATGTTGTTTTTCTTCTTTTAAACATGACCTATACTATGTAGTATTTTTATAATTTTGTATTATATTTATCTCTTCCCTGCAGGGTGGTCTCATTGAAACAAATGGAGAGTTGAAGGTTTTCATCGATCAGAATCTGAGCCCCAGTAAAGGTATTGGTATAACTATAGCTTTGTATAAATACATTTAACAAACTTGATCAGTGGTCCCCAACACCAGGGTCCGGAGACCGGTACCGGTCCGTGGGTGAATTGGTGCCGGGACGCAGAAAAACAATGTTTCCTTTTGGCCCCATCTGGCTATTACTTCCATTTCATCCATACCAATATTAACAATAGAATGGCTAGGATTCCATCACCAATAATGCAACTATTTTCCATTAGGAAATATTTTTTTCAGTGAAGACAACAACAATTTACTCAAAATGATGTTAAATTGATGATGATTATAACTTTTTATTTTCTTGTAGCAGAACGTTATAGGGGAGAAGCACACAAAGAGAAATCCTTGTGTGCCTGCATAGTTAATTTGGGTGGGAACATTTTATAGGTAGGAAAATATTTCAGAACACACACACAGAACAAAATTATTTTGTATTTATCTGCCACAACAAATCACCGGTTTGGGAAAATAATATGAAATGCCTAGCAGGTCTGTGGTGCAGAAAAGGTTGGGGAACACTGAACTAGATTGTGTAGTTATTGTATGGTTGATGTTATTGTTTGTGTTTTGTTGAGAAAAAAACTGGTTGTTGTGTTGAACTGAAGATCCCTCTGTTGTTACTACTTCTGTGTCCAGGTGTCTTATCGTTGGTAACTGTCCAGCCTGCAGCTGCAGTGCCCAAACAGCTCCTCCCCAAAACACTGGGGCCATCCAATGTCAACGTTGCAACGCACGTTCAACATGTGCCGCACATGGTGAGTGAAGAACTTTTGTAGTGGAGTTTGCTACACAAAGGTTTGAGTTGAAGTGAAGTCTCTGTGACCATGTGTGTTGCGTATCTCACTGTTGTTTAAGCCTGGACATTATCATTGTGAGGTGACCGGACAGTGGGTAGGTGGAGGCAGTTGATCCTAAGCTTATCAAGTGTACAGTCAGCAGGATTACACCCATCATCTCATTATACTGCATACTATCTATATAGAATGTTTACAGACCAGAATCAGCTTAGACACAAGTGAAGATGCAGACTACCTCAACCCACTCTGATACCTCACCTCTAGTTCTCAAGCGACAGTGTTTTCTGAACAAGCCATTACTGTACATTAGAATGCTCTTATTTCCTTTTAGAAAAACTTAAGGAACAAATGTGAGACATTGGATGAACAAAATAAAAACAAGCCTTGAGTAAAATAAAAAAAAAAAACAACAAAGACTGTCCCGGTGTACAGCAGTGAAACAGATGCATCGTCACTCCTGTCTTGTACAATGTCCTATACAAACTTTATTAAGGTCAATATTGCATATAAATGACTGTCATCCACGTAAATTATTTACCAACATAATACATTTAATGTATACAGAGTTAAGTCAGCAGCCCTTGTTAGTCGATTCATACCTTGATTGCATGTTTGATTCCCCAGTTAAAATAACTAAAAACAACTTAATTCCTTCCAATTCCCTGCAATCTTAAGATAAAAAAAACACAAGCTTAAACAAATATTTTCAATGGAAAATATAGTAATTAAATCAGCTTAAATATTAGAATAAAGAAAACATTATATATTCTGATTTGTATTTATTACATTTGAGAAGAAACTTCACATTTTCCCCAGTCTTGCTCTATTGGATGGAGCACTTTCGTCTTCTCCTCTGAAAACCCTCATTTATTCAGCCTGCAATTGCATATGCCTGGAATGGATGCAGGGTGGCTTTTTGTGCTACCCTTACACGAATAGAAAGTGTTAAAATACACATTTCTTTGATATTATTTTGAAAATATCATTAATTTCACTTGGGAGTCTAACATCAGCAGTTTTTCAGTTGAAAATCTAGCGTTTGTTCTAGTGTTTGACCCTAATGACCCACAGAGACAGTCTGAGTGTTTTTCGACTCTACAACGTTTGCTTCATTTTGCAATTGGTCTTTCCACCAAAGCAGTGGTTCAGCTAGAGTACTTGACGACAAATAAAGTGAGTGGGTTAGAAAGGGGATGGAGGTTACCTACTGACCTGGGATCAGGCAAAGGTTGAACTTCAGATGAGCACTCAATACTCAGTCCTTTAACTTGGCTTGGTTAAAATGGTGGAAAGTTGTTCGCTTCAACTACGTCAACTACATCAGAATATATGTCAGTTGAATAGCAGACATTTAGGAGCCTCTGTTTAAACAGTTAAATATATAGAATAGAAGAAAAATGCAAAACCACTAACAGTTAGAACTGAAGATGTGTCTTAGATGCAAGGTGAATAGGTTTCTTTAAAAAAAAAAAAACTACAACTTGTCCAGTTACAATGATGTAATCTAAACCCTGACCTTTTTTTTTTGGTATAACTGCCCTCTCGTGTAGTTCCAGTTCTCTGATGCATCGAGCCCAGACTTGTGCTAGAAGAGATTTGATCCTGGTTAGTACTTGCTTCATTGCTATTTACACTTTCTATTGCCGCTTTGCTCTTTGCAGGTGATAGGAACACCACAGAGGCCCACAGTATCAAATACCATTTTGGTAAACAGTCCACATACGCCGAGTTCTCAGTTCCTCACTCAGAGTCAACCATCTGATGCCTCTCCCTGGTCATCAGGGTAAGTCCAAGACAAAAATTAGAAGCCAAGCCATGTCTGTACTAAGCACAGTGTCTTATTTAAGTATTGTCATTGTTTGTTTTGACTTTAGAAAACGGGGTAAAAAGGGGGACAAGAATGGGAAGGGCCTGAGACATTTCTCCATGAAAGTGTGCGAAAAAGTACAGAAGAAAGGAGTGACCACGTATAATGAGGTGGCAGACGAACTGGTGGCAGAGTTCACTTCTGCAGACAACCACATGTCGCCTAATGACCCAGTAAGTGCTGCAGCTGCATGACGATTTTTTTTTTCCTTTGACGGTTGGACACCTCATTTGTTTTCCATTCAGTTTTTTACTAAGATGTGACATGTCATGTTTCCAGCTCCAAGTTTAGATGTTTGTTGTTTTTCTTGCAGCACGTGTACGACCAGAAGAACATTCGGCGGCGTGTCTACGATGCACTGAACGTGCTCATGGCCATGAACATCATCTCTAAGGAGAAAAAAGAAATCAAGTGGATTGGTCTGCCCACAAACTCAGCCCAGGAGTGCCAAAATCTAGAGGTACGGCACCACTTGATTGACCTGCTCTGTACTGGGCAGTAAGATTTATTTTTCTTTTCCTCTATTTTAAACAATGGTTTCATCTTAAATATTCATCATAGGTCGAAAGACAAAAGCGACTGGAGAGGATCAAGCAGAAACAATCACAACTTCAGGAGCTCATTCTGCAGGTTAGGATGAAAGAAATCGAATGTGAAAAATTGACAAATCTACAGTGCTGCCAACCATGGAGCACATTTAATCTTGAGCCTATATGAAAGCCGTGTAAAAATGACATAGAATGTAGATGGACTCACTTTGGTGGAGCTGAGTCTCAAAATAATTCTCTTTCCAGCAAATAGCTTTTAAAAACCTGGTCCAGAGGAATAAACAGGCAGAGCAGCAGGCAAACAGATCTCCACCTCCCAACTCCATCATCCACCTTCCCTTCATCATCGTCAACACCAGCAAGAAAACTGTCATTGACTGCAGCATCTCCAATGACAAGTAAGTTGGTTAATGTGCTTTGTTTTTTTTATTTTTTTTGAAGCACTTATATTTGTTGCAAGTGGTTCCCAACCACTGGGCCGGGGACCGATACCGGTCCATGGGTGAATTGGTGCCGGGCTGCAGAGAAATAATGTTTCCTTTTGGCCTCATCTGGCTGTTACTTCCACTTGATCCATACCCATATCAACAAAAGAACTGACCAATAGAATGGCTAGGATTCCATCATCAACAATGCAACTATATTTGATTAGGAAATATTTTCTCAGTGAAGACAACAACAATAAACTCAAAATGATGCAGAGTCATTGATACAAGAGTCTAACCTGTCTACTCGTCTGGTAGCAGAAAATTATAGACACCTAACTATCAGTTCACCTATCTGATGTCTAATCCCACTCTTTCACCTCTACAGGTTTGAGTATTTGTTTAATTTCGACAACATGTTTGAGATCCACGATGACATCGAGGTGCTGAAGCGAATGGGTATGGCCTGTGGTCTGGAGGCAGGGAAGTGTTCTGCAGAGGATTTGAAGGTTGCACGTAACCTGGTACCAAAAGCATTGGAGCCCTATGTTATAGGTAAGTGCTGTTTGGGGTGGGTGGAGAGACAGGATTGAGGAGGAGAGTATTATGTAGTCACGTAATCCTTATGTAGTCGTTATGAAGTTCACCTAACACAGTACTCTGTCCTGTCCAGTCCTGATGAATTGCAGAGGATCCAAATAGATCTCAGGGAAACTTTTACTCCCTGGTCTGTCTCTACCTCTTTGGTTTTTGGGTGTGTCATCATACCTTTGGACTGTGTTGTTTCAGTTAAATTTCATTCGCCCAAAAGCTAAAAAAATTTTTTTTTTTTTGATAAATTTATGGCCCAAACATTTGTCCCAAATCTAGTCATTCACCATCACCATGAATTCACATCTCTCACAACAAAGTTACAAAGGTGATAATTCCAAGGAGAGACAGACACATGTCTGCGCAGTTATACAAATGAATGACATGGAGGTTGGATTATTTTTTTTAAGTGTCATGTCTGTTTTTTTTTTTTTCTTTCTTAGAAATGGCGAAAGGTCCAATCAGTAATGTCTACATCACAGGCGGTTCCTCAGCTAACGGAGGGCGTTACCCAACCAACAGGTGCGACGTCCATCTGAAACTCAAACACCACCCAGTCCCGTCTGGTCTACTTCTTTCTTGTGTGCTAACCAAATTCTTAACGCCATCTTCCAGTGACAGCTGCACCGACGGAACCATGGCTTCCAGCTCTAACGACTCTCACTACAGCGGCTCTCGCGTGGAGACTCCAGTGTCGTACATGGGGGACGACGACGACGAAGACGAGTACGACGAGAACGATGATGAAGACTAAAGCCTTTTTATACCTTTGTTGCTCCAACAAGCACAGTCCTAGAAAACAACTTCAACGTGGGGAATTTATTTCCCCCCCTCCTTAGCGTGTGCGTCTTCTACTCCCACCTCCCTGCCTCCCCATGCCTGTTTTTCCTCTCCGGCTTTCTCAGGGGTGTACATTTGAACTGAGGTGTGTTAAGACACCCACCCTTTTTTTTTTTTTCTCCCCCCTCCACGCTCCTGAATCACGTGCACTTGCACTACAGCTTCTGGGGTGGTCCTGTCCAAGGGAACTGTGGTCTTTGGCCCTTACCACGACACTTTGTATGTTTGTTTAATCCATGTCTCCATAAGCCATCCCAGTACAAACCCTCTGTAAAACCTACTGCTGTTGGAGAATGTATAATGTTCTTGTTTGAATAGTTCTTCTCATCTTTTTTTTTTTTTGTTTTTTTTTTTGCAGTTACACATAGCATATGTGACGATGTTCAGGATGATTCAATGATGGCCAAAGTGTCTGCGTTACATTTGTCAGTGCGACACCGTGGATTCTGAAAGGCATGGCAACAGTTGCCATGTCACCTCTGGATGGGGCTCCATCAAATGTGTTGATATTTCTTTGTTTTGTATTATGGACAATTCTTTGAGATAGTTTCTTATTCCCTCGCTCCCCATTTGTGTTGGGCTGGCTTCATTTTCTTCTGTAGGCAGCTGCTTTCCTGATCTCATTCGCTAGCGTTTTGTTCTGGTTGTTTTTTTTTGTTTTGTTTTGTTTTGTTTGCATTTCTAGAGTTGATGAATTCTCCGTCAACACCTTCTTAAAATCCTTGGTAGTGTTTACAATGTAATGGCACCAGCAAGGTAATGACGTTCATGACCCAGGCTCCTGATAGGTAAAATAAGCTTTGTTTGTTAATGAAATATAAGAACTCTGCGGCGATTGTAGCTTATAGTGTCCTCTAGAGGCCAGTGGTAAAGATATGAATAATTAATGTAACAAAATATGTGGTTGTGTAGGTCTTCATGTGCTCCTTCAAAGATCTCTTTTAAAACTGAGCAACACATGTACTGACTCTTCCAAATACTTTTGTGTAATCTAATATAAGTTTGCAAAAATTAAATATAGATTGTTTTAATACGTTTGGATCTACATTTCTATCGAGTCGGGTGCGAGATGGAGGTGACGGGCTCCTTGAAAGGAATGTTTGTGTATTTCTGTTTAATGTGAAAGACGTTTGCAATATGTCTTCCCTAAGACATTTTAACTAACATTTGATCTCTTGAAAATAAGCGCATCAGTTCAACCGTTGTCTTTTGGTCCGTTTTTGTCAGTTACTCCAGGAAAAACAAAAAAAAAATGGGAATGGTCATTAACCTTTAAACTTCAACATGGCTACAAAATAGGTAACATAATAGTTACTGTGTTGTGAAGTCAGAATGTGGTTGACTCGAAGACAGACATGTGCAAACACTTGGACTCACAGGATGCAGTGTCTGAAATTGTGTCAAGTGGGACAGACACATGTAATATGATAAATGTAAATGTCATGCACATTTTAATTAAGATAATTTGGGCATGTTTGGCTGGCTGGATTCAAAAGCCAAATGTGCCAGATCCAGTCCCCGGGGCATAGTTTGCTCCTGCCTGCCTCTAAGATGTTTATCTAAAACGGCCAAGAAAGATATGTTAAAATGCAGAACATCTGTTTCGCATCATGTGACGTGAGGCCAGGGTTCACCTCCTTCGCAAGTTCAAATGCCAGTTTTGGCGGTTGACCTCCAGTAGGCTCCTTACCTGCTGGAGGGTATGGTACGGTGCAATGGGATTTGGGTGTCTAATGTGGAGACCACTGCTCCACCAACCTGGTAACAGATGAGATGAAGATGAAAGTGTTTTTATATGTTTTCAGTCATAATGGTCATTATAACTGGAAGTAGTTTCTTGAAGTTCCACCTCTCATCCAAGAGGCTTCTTCAGCTTGGGTGAAGTCTGAAGAACTCCAGAAGGCTCTTGAACATCTATATGTTAATAGAATCACAACAAAGGGCTTCTCCTGAAAGTTCACTCTCAGAAGAAGCTATAGACATGGAAACATTAGCTATTTTTACACGATGAAAATCATCGTTTTCTTTTTCTTGAGCCTATGCATTTACTTTAAATGCATTTAAATTCTGTTCCATTAAAAAACAACAGCTCTTGTGCTCTGTTTAAGGCGGTAAGAGGAAAAAAAAGTCTCTAGGCTGACCACTAGATGTCAGAAATTACTCCAAACTGGACGTTTAAAAAAAAACTGGAGGTACAATGACTTTTCCCCTCAGGTCCCTTAAGAGTTTCCTGCTCTAAAAAGTCAGTCGTTCTGTTGCTGCCCAGCTAACATTGAGGTCAAAATTCAGATTACCTGCATGAAAACGATGGCCGCGTGTGAGGTGAGAAACAAAAACTTTTCGTTAAACCTGTGTTTATTTTGCCTGTTTTAAATGTTGACAGTTACTAAGAGCAACTGCTGACGCTGACACTGGTCCTTGGATTTAGAGAAGTCTGTCCAAATGTTTTTGACATGTAGTAGAGATGAGAAGGAATCACAGCTACGGGAGCTGCTACAGTTCCTACCGTACTTTTAGAGACAGCAGAAAAGTTGAGTGGGATTGCAGTGCATTTTGCTATTTAATGTTCCTGTCATTTTGCATCAAAGGGATCACAGGGTGTGTTAATGTGTTGGTTGTCATCTTCCCACTTGCTTCATTTCCTGTCTGTCAGTATTAAATCAGACCAGCCTTCACTTTGTGTTGTGTTCAGAAATGGCAAAGCAAAATCCTTGCTTTGCCATTTGGTGCTACACAATATAACACAATACCTTTGACATTTTCTTGCTGGACCTTTTTCTTATCAGTCTTTAATAATTGCCAACCTTTATGCATTTTATTTCTCTAGATATAGAGCTATTTGTTGGATGTGACCCTTCAGTGCTCAGCCTTAGGAAACCTTGAAAAGGAAAAAAATTGGGCTTATTGTTTGCATGAAACGCATGAAATATTAAGATTTTCCACTCATCATGAGTTTTGGTCCTAAGTTGCTATCACCATTTCTCTATGTACACCTGATGAGATATCTTCCCTCAGTCTTTCGACAGTTTTCTTTTTTTTTGTTTAAGCTACATACTACTGTAGACTGCACATTATTCTAGTAAAAAAAATTTAGATCCTTGAAGACTGACATGAGAGCCAATCCAAAGTGTATTTTTAGATCAAATCAGTGGTTTAAATTCCCTCTGCTGCTGTTATTGTGATTTGCCAGTTGGTGCTGGTGGTGCGCCAGCTTCATACTGTAAACTGCCTGTTGTATTGTTCCAGCATTTGCTCGCACACTTTGTCTGGGGCATTAGGGTGTTAATGGATTACTGAAAGGTGTTGACTCAGGTGTGAGTGAGTGAATGAGGCCGGTATCCTGTTCAAACTGTTCTGGGATCTACTTCGGGCATCAGCCTCTCGTCCCTTCTGTATCTCGCTTACTCTTCTACCTCTGTTTTTGATTCAATTTTTTCTTGAATCAAAAACAGAGCAGCATTCATCTCATCCCTTTGCAGTTTCATGCAATGTTTTCTTCTTGTGTTGCTTAACAGTCCATTACTCTGAACATGGATATTGGTGGACTGACCACCGTGGTGGCCAACTCTGCGTACATTAACGCCCGTGGAAGCATCGATGGCTCCAACGTCGCTGCAGCCAGGGATAAAAAGTACCATTCTCGTCTCAAACTGCCCCATATCACTGTGTGTGAGGACCTGAGGGACACCCTGGATCTGACATTTGACTCTATCTGTGTGGAACAACCTATCGGCAAGCGCCTCTTTAGGGAATTCTTGAATGCCAACAAAGAGTATCACGGAGCTTGTCGTTTGTGGAAAGACATTGAAGACTATGACCTGGCAGAGGATTCCGAGAGAAGCACCAAGGCTTCCAAGATCGTCCAGCGGTACATGGATCCGTCTGCCAAGAACTACTGTCCTTTCTTGTCTGAGGAAATCATTACCAATGTGAAGAAAGATCAGGACGCTGTGGGCGATGATTTATTTGCTGCAGCACTTTCAACGACGTTGGACTACCTTCGCGAGGCCCCCTACACCTTCTACCTGGAGAGCATGTACCTGAAGAGGTTCCTGCAATGGAAGTGGCTCGAGATGCAGCCCATGGATGTGGACTGGTTCCTGGATTTCCGCGTGTTGGGGAAGGGCGGTTTTGGGGAGGTGTCGGCCTGTCAGATGAAAGCTACGGGGAAACTTTATGCCTGTAAAAAGCTGAACAAGAAGAGACTGAAGAAGAGGAAAGGATTTGAGGTAACTACCAATTAATTTTTAATCAACTCCAAGGCTAAATGTCATGTAGATGTCCTAATATTATAGAGCTAAATGGTCGCACTAGCTAAAATAGGCTAATGTTAAAAATCAACACTTTCATAATTTGATTGGCATTTGTGGATTTTTTAAAAATATCTACCAAGTTTGGCTGCTTTACTGCACTTGCCCATCTTTAATTATTGTACTTTATACCAATGGGTTTACTGTTAAAAAGTTCAGTTCTACAAAGGTTTTCCACCAAACTGATTTTTCTTATACTTCCCGGGAAAGATGTTTGCACTGGCTCAACTGCTGTGGTGCTAATCACCTTTGTCTCCGCCTTGTTTAGCTTTAGCCTGCAGTATTAAACACTGACACAAGGATAGAGTGATTACTGGGGGCTTTGGTGAAAAGCTCATCTGAATGGAACTCCTTGGCACACTTGAATCTCGACCTTGACTTTGTTAGCGTCAGGCTATCATGGCTACATGATACATATTCTACGTCCGTCCTATGATTAATTCTAAGTATTAGATTCTTTGGTGTTTTTTAAAGGTTTTTCCTGTCTTTGCCCTACAGGGAGCAATGGTGGAGAAGAGTATTCTGGAGAAGGTCCACAGTCGCTTCATTGTATCACTGGCATATGCCTTCCAGACAAAGGATGAGCTTTGTCTGGTCATGACCATTATGAACGGAGGAGACCTCAAGTAACTTCACACTCTGCAAAACCTCTTATGTAAAATAACTCGTACAAGGAAATCGACGTGTTTGTCATTCTGTAGGCAGTCAGCTGAGATACTAACACAATGGAGTATAAATGTAGTAACTTAAGTTATTTCTGACACAACCACAGCCTGATCTGCTCCAGTGATTTTTAATGTGCTTTCAAGAAATCCAATGAATCTTCAACAGCTGACTATCCAGTATCCATGCAATTCCAAGCTGAACAAATCAGGGCTATTAAATTGCAAGGGGACTGTTGCTCCCTGATGAAGTTCCTCAGATCAACCGCTCACAGATTAATTGAATTATGTTTGTTGTTAATGAAAGCGACATATCCTTCTACATGGGCTTTAAATTGATTTGATTAAATAACAAATTAAAAATACCAGACACCATGGCTATCTGATGAGAGGAGTTAAGAATAGTTACTTTCATTAATGTGTATTATGCACAGACTAGTTTGGGGAGTTAGCGTGATGTAGTGACAGAACGCCAACACAAGACAAAGCCCTGGAGGAGGAATAAAACAAAATGATTATTTGCACAGACTAATTTAGAAAAAATGCTAATGTCTCGTAAAAATCCCAGTAACAGTAGTAATAGGAGAGAGAATAAAAGCATCCTTTCAACATTCTAGGAACTTGTAAAATAAATGCTAGCGCTCACATAGTGTTGTTGTTTCCCAAACTTTTTTATGGATGGTTTTTCACAAATGACCGCGACCCAAGTCAATAGACATTATTCCGAGATCATTGACCATTATTGGGTGGTAGCTGCACAGTTAGAATAAACAAAAAAAAACCAGTTTATTAACCAGGAATAAAGACTAGCTCCTAGAAAATATGATTCGATATAACACCCCCCAAAAAATCGTTTGCAAGGATCCCAACCCAGGTTTGGGGGAACAGATGGAGAGGTCTATGTTGTACTTTGATTGTGTATTTGTTGGTTTTATGGTGTAGTGGGTATCACGCCTAGAGCAAAGAGTCCTGGGTTTGATTCCCAAAGGGGACCATGAGCCTGGCACTTGTCAGGGGCAGCCTGTTCAGAGCAGCTCAACTGCTGCTGCAAACGTAATACTTTCCCCAAACTTTGAGATCATTAAAGTATAACTTTCTTATCTATACAATGTTATGGATAATACATGTTAAGACAGTCAATACTTATTGATATTCCTCCCACTCCTACTCTACCCAGTAATCACTCCTTCAATGCATCCAACAAACCTACCCACCTACCCCCTTGAGCTCAATGCCTACAAATCTGCCATCCCCTTACGATACCCCTACCTACCTTGATTGTGATGTGTTTCCCAAAGGTACCACATCTACCTGGTGGATGAAAACAACCCAGGTTTTGATGAACCCAGAGCCTGTTTTTACACAGCTCAGATTATTCAAGGCATGGAACATCTTCACCAGAAAAGAATCATCTACAGAGACCTCAAACCAGAAAATGTGCTACTAGATAACGATGGTATTGGTCTTATGTTTTCAGACCCATTAGTCTGTCATTTTTTGTTATTCCCAAAAAGTAAAGTTAGAAGTTATTTATGTCACACAGGCAATGTCCGTATCTCTGACCTGGGACTTGCTGTGGAGCTGAAAGAAGGTAAAACGCAGACCAAAGGCTACGCAGGGACCCCAGGTAGGTTTCATCTTTATCTACCTATCAGTGACGTAGGACTCAACACCACAGGCACTAGGAAATTCTAGAAATCTTCAAATGTTAGAGATAAGTGGAACATTTTATCACCCCAGTTCCATTTTTGCAGGTTACATGTCTCCTGAGATGCTGAAAGGTGAAAAATACGACTCTTCAGTCGACTACTACACTCTTGGGGTCACGCTTTTTGAGTTCATAGCTGCAAAGAATCCCTTCAGAAACAGGGGCGAGAAGGTTGAGATGTTTCTCCTTGAACCAATTCAGCGTTTGGCTCTTGCAAAAATAAAGGGTTATGTGTGACTGTCCTGTTAATTTGGTCTTCTAGATCGATCGAGAGGAGATGAAGGAGCGTGTGTTGACGCGGGTGGTGGAGTATCCTGACAATTTCAGTGAACATGCAAAGTCGCTTTGTGAAGGTCTGTTGGCCAAACAGGTTGAGGAGAGGATGGGCTTCAAGAATGGAAGCTGTGATGAGATTAGGGCACATCCATTTTTTAAAGACATCAACTGGAGGAAGCTGAATGCAGGTATCGTTTCTGTGCTATTGGATTTTGTATTGGGTAAAAATTGTGGTTTTTTTTAATAGAACATTATTTTTTCTTCCTCTTAAGGCATCCTCCCACCGCCATTTGTCCCTGACCCAAAAAGGGTTTATGCTAAAAGCCTAGATGATGTTGGAGCGTTCTCCTCCGTGAAAGGCATAGCTTTTGAAGATTCTGACAAAACCTTTTTTGACACTTTTTCTTCTGGAAACATATGCATTCCCTGGCAGGAAGAGATGATCGACATGGGTATTTATGCCGAACTCAACCTTTGGGGTCCAGAGGGGACCCTCCCCAATGACCTACGCAGGGAGTCCATACTGGAGCAACCGAAGTCATCGACCTGCTCCCTGTCATAAAGATAAGCAGTCAGACCTTCAAACTGAGATAGTCAGGAGACAGTTCAGTTTTCCGGCAGTGGAACCCTCAACTTGTTGGCTCTGCCAGGGGAATCACCCTGCAAACGTAGAAATACAACCTGAAATTTACTGTCGTGCAAGTGTAATAATCTCCTTCCCTGCATGAGTAAAGGAACCAAGGATTCTCTTACACTTGGTCCAAAGACCAGTACGATTCTGTTGTTCACTTCTATCAGGCTGAAGTAAAAGGTATAAGATTTGAGAGGTTCAGAGTCATTTTTTTTTATAATAATACATTCTGAAATACTAACAGAAAAAAGTCTTAAAGATATTCCGATATTGACGGATGCTAATCATGGCAGTAGAGACCTTGTGGTTATGGAAGTTAGATTATGTCAGTAAGGGCAGTGGTCTAAGTAGTGCCCCCCAGTTTTTTCATCACCCATGTTAAAATACTATAGAGTATCTGGTAACATTTCTTAACTAATCTGTATATACACTGTATGAGTTGCTGGTATCGAGATATAATGTCCCCCTTAAAACAGCATAATAAATCTGGGTTGCATTGCTGCCATCTAGTGGCTTAACTTTTATCTACAAGCATTTTTCTCTATTTTTTTGGTATGCATCATCTGGGAAAATTCAAGCGATATGGCATGAAGTTTTTTTTTATTAACAGAGTAAAAAGTGTTAACAACTCTTACAGATAGCACGTGATCATGTTTATATTGGTCCAACAATATGGGTCGGCCACTATTGTCACTACCAGTACAACGTACCCAAGTGGCTCGAACAGGTTTTTTTTTGTTATCTACCATCAATTGTATTGAAGTTAAATTTGTAGCACTTAGAGATTGATATGCTGTAGAATGTTGGTGCTGTGTATCAGGCACATGAAGTATAGGTAGAATTTATACTAACATAGGTGTATATTTATAACAATCCAAAGTGAGACTCCAGGATCTTTAAAATATACTTACTATACTTACATGTTGTTTATTTTTATTTTTCTTGCAACCTGATTCTATTTTTTAATAAGATTGAGAAATTTTGATTTGAATTGTCTTCATGAAAATCTTGGCCACAACTGATTAATTTATTTAAAAAAAACCTTGATTGAAAAGTCAATGTAGTCTGTATCAGAAAAATGTGTAAGAAGCAGTGTAAAATAAAAAACATTAAAAAAAAAAGATTTGGCATTTTTTTACGTTTTGTTCTTATATTCTGTGACCACGACCTCAGCAATCTAGGAATGTCAGGTGGTAAACAACATTGCTCATCCGTCACTCCTTCGCCGTGGCCTTGTATATCCTCACCTCCTGCTCAGGAAGCTCCATTAGCAACGTGGCGTTAAAGCCGCACTCGAAACACTCCGTAAACTTCAGGTCTGACGGGAAGCGGATCTTGTTTGCCCACAGGATGGTGGTTTGGCTGCCCGGTCGGCAAAAGTGATGCATGGTCCTCAGCAGCTCCTCCAGACACTGGTGGTGATAGACCACGTCCGCTGCCAGCACGTAGTCGTAGTGGAAGGATTTCTGGGGGAAATTGCTCTCCAGATCCTCACCCCAGGTGAGGGCTGCCACTGCGGGGGTGTAGCGACAGCGGCTTTTGGTGTTTTGCATGAGGTTAAACGTGAGATTAGAGAGTATGTCTGGCAGATCAGTGGCCGTCACACAAGCCCCTAGGAACAAAACACGAAATTTTTATTTTTTAGTCTTCATGGATTATTATGCACACATGATCTGATTTGCATGTGTCCCTTCCATGCATGAACGCCATCTGTTTTGCTTCATATTCCCACTGTGACTTTACTGTTATTGTCCCCTTTGCAGAGCTAAACAGAGTGGGTGGATGCTGCTGCTGCTGCTGCCAAATAATGAATTCCAGTGTTTTAAGTGAATCCCTTGAATTCCAACACGGAGCAGGAATGCTGCTTCCGAACAAAAGATAATTGAATACTGTGAAATATTCATAACACTGATTTATTGCCATTTCTCTTGTGTTACGTCAAGAATTCTGCTCCATATAAACAAGATAAAAAAGTAGCTCTTGTGTCAATACCAGTGTTGTTTCAGATGTTTGGTCTTGATCTGATTAATCAGTGTTTTGATATATTTTTGCTGCGTAGGATCCAAGCCGTACCGAGCAAACTCGCCACTATGGAGAGTAATCCAGTTCCAGCTCCGATCTCCAGCACCGCCTTATCCAACAGGTTCACTTGACTCTGGTTGTTCTCCAAAAACTGGCACAAGGCCACAGCCTTTAGAACAGAGTTCCTTATGTTACACCAGTTACAAACCAAGTCAGTGACATCAGTGACAGTAACACTGGACGTACCCCAGGCCAGATCAGGGCACCATAAGCATCTATGGACTCTCGGATGCTGATTTCGTGACCAGCAAAATAAAATTTCTCCTTCCCCAGAGAATAGAACACACTGGGTTCCCGGATGTTCCTTCTCTCCTGAGCTCCTGTGGCCGTCCCTTTAGGATCTACCTGATCTGTGAAGAAAAAAACCCTGTTACTGCAGCTCTGTAATCTAAAATCAGTCAATTAGTGATCATAAAGAAACCTTTTGAGACAAAGACATGCATCCTTACCCTGACACGCCCTGTTATGTTTCTTTATTGGATCTGGATTTGTTTCCAGTTTCTCATCCTTCACATTCTGCTTTCCTTTCTCCTGATTTTCACTGTTGTCATGTGGGACTGAGTCACACACTCTAGATAAGGTTTCCATCTCTGCTGAACAACAAACAAACAAACAACCTAAAGACACAATGAACATCTTAAGTAATGGAACACAAACTATTTTTGAGATTATTGATTAATAATCAATTAAGTGGTGGCCTAGTGGTTAAGGAAGTGGACTTGGGTCTGCAAGGTCCCCGGGTCAAACCCACATAACTTCTTGTGGGTTCACCACCCACAGGAAGACTCACAATATGGTGCAATGTGATTTGGGTGGCGCCAGCTGCCCCTGCGACCCAACAACTGACAAGCAGAATAATTTAATCTCGTTAAATTATCCATTCATCTTCATCTTCTTATGCTTTGCCAGGTTGCGGGGGGAAGTAGTCTCCACGACTACCACCCAAATCCCACTGCACCAAATTGTGAGCCATCCTGTGGGTGGTGAGCCCACTGGAGGTTACATACCCTGCTCAGAGCACCTCAATGGCAACCTGGCAGTAGTGGATTAGAACCTGAAGCCTTCAAACCCAAGCCGGCCTCCTTACCACCACTGGCGCCAATAAACAATTTTAATTACAACATTAAATTAAATTAGATTGTCAAATGTTTTCAATCCTACCTGTTTGGTGCACGGCCTGCGGTCCTTCCCTGCTCACATCCCTGCAGTGTTGTGGTCTTTATAGAAGCTGCATCATCTGTGACCCACCCTGGAGTGATCCCCTAATCTCTGGGGTCACTGGCAGCAGCCAACGGATGGATTTGTAAAGTCTGACAGAGTGGAGAGCTTAATCCGAACCACTCCTCTAAAAGTAACTGTATATTCTCTCTCTCTGTGTAGCTGTAAAAACCACGTACTTAGTTTATTTCCTACTTCAAGTCCTCAATAAAATCCACTATTAACGTCTATGTACTTCGTGCCACGTGATACAGTATCCTAAAATTTAAGCGCTGCATAATAATTAATTTGAAACTAACTTTTTGAGACAGAACATCTTATTGTCCAATAATTGAAAGAGACCAAATGAGGACAAACATGAGGAAAATGTAAAAAAGCTTGAACAGATTTTAGATGTGTCCTCACCTACTGGAAGAATATGCATTTAATCCCTTAATTAAAGTGCAGGGATTCAACTGTTGTCTCTAACAACACTGTCAACGCTTGTTAAGTGTTTATTGTATCCTGCTTTGTTGATATAGTTGATCCAGCAGCTATAATTACAGCCTGTCAAATATAGCACGAGTTAAAAGCAGCCGTGACAGCGTCTCTCAGAGTGGAGTCATTGTGTTTATTTTGGGACACAGTTAAGGAGAGAAGACTACGGGCAACCACAAAGACAAACCTGGTTTATTAGATGTAAATATTAACAGTTAGAAAGAGAGAGCACATTTCTTTTATTAGACTTGTCCCTTTTTCCACTGCTTGGTTCTATATTCCGTCCATCCATTCTTCTTCTTCTTTTCCTTTTTGCTTGTCCTTTTTTTCAGGGGTTGACACAGCCAGTCAACAATTTCCATCTCCCCCTGTCCTCTATATATTCTACTCTGACTCCAACTACCTCCATGTCCTCCCTGACTGCATCCATCAATCTTCTCTGTCTCCTACCTGGTAGCTCCATCTCTACAGTCATTCATCTACTGTCTCTCCTCTGAACATGTCCAAACCATCTCAATCTGTCTTCTCTAGCTTTATCTCCAAACCTTCCTGTCTGTGTTGTCCCTCTAATGACCTCATTCCTGATCCTGTCCATCCTTGTCTCTCCTAAAGAGAATCTCAGCATCTTTAACTCCTCCACCTCCAGCTCTGTCTCCCGTCTTCTACCTATTCCTAGTGTCTCTAATCCATCCATCATAGCTGGTCTCACAACTGTCCTGTAAACCTTCTCCTTCACCTTAGCTGACTCTCTTCTATCACAGATCACTCCTGACTCTTTTCTCCAGTTGTTCCATCCTGAATGTACTCTATTCCTCTCTTCTCCTCCACAGTCTCCACTGCTCTGAACTCTTTGCCTTTACATTTTTTTTGTTCTTGTAAATTCTTCTTGTAAATTAACTCCATAATTGAGATTATTGATTAAACTCCTTATTTCTGTAGTCATGTTTGTTAATTAAGTAGTAAGTACATTAAGTAATAATTTAATTATCCCAGTTTTGGGAAATTCTTTTTAGCAGCAGCAGTTGTTTTGTCTGCCAAGTGCCAATCTTGTGGTTCTCAGGGCTCTTTGGAGGGCAGGCATGCTAACCGCTACACTATGGAACCGACTTCATGATTGCTTTAGAATAGAAGGAATACATCTAACTGGTTGGATTCTAGCCAGAATTCTATCATGTGCAGGAGGTGATAATTGGCGGGTTACTTCAATGATAGTAAAATTATCTCTGGGCCAAAGAAATCTAAATATAATCAGGTTATAGAGTGGATGCAGTCTTTAACTACCACAAATTATGCAGTTGAGATTTGCACATCTGGGTAATTTACAGGGTTCAGACAGCTGGAGTGCAATGGGTGGACCACTTTCATGATGGAAGGTGTTTGTCCTTCCATGTAGGTAAGTATTGCTAATTGGACTAAGTTGTTAATAGATAATCATCCAAACGTTGCGGGGTCGCAGAAGAAGAAATTGTTTTGTGTAAGAGCATCTGCTAAATGTAATATAAAATCAAAGTTAAAACAAATGCTTGAAAAACATCCTGGAAAAGTTGAAAAGACGTGTAAGTTGAGATCGAACTGATGGGATGAAAGAAGGACATGGATTGATCCTGACGTAGCCTCTGGGAAAATAACTTTCAACTTTGATCCTTATGGATTCTCTGTTGGTTTAGTCCCAGGAAAAATGTCTGTTTACTGGGTTTAAGAGCTCACAGTGGAATTCTCATCTCCAGACCAACACTAACTATGTCACCAGATCCTATATTTAGATGCTGCTTCTAATCAGATTAGACCTGTTTTGTCAAGATACGGGGACAGTAACTGTCCTGATGATGGACACTGTGTGGACATCACCACCATCTGAAATTGTCTTTTGACATGTTTTTTTTAACATTGCTGCTCCGATCACAGTGACTCAACAAGGCTGCTGCTGCTGCTGCTGCTCATCTGTCACTTCCAGTCATTTCTGTTCAGCAGTTGTTTGATGGCATGTGTGTGTGGGCCAGTGCACCCCCCCAGGCTAAAGCCCTATGGCCCGGCTCCTAAGCCAAAATGAAAACCTCGGCCTCCAGGTTCCAGTCGTAAACTCTTCACAGGCAGCTGGACTCTGGACGCCACAGGTTTGAAAACCGTGTTTATGTCACTGCCTCTAATAGTGCGCCCACATACCTGCACTGATCTTCATACATTGTCATGGAGCTGCAGTTAGATCGAATGCATGAAAACATCAACTGTTGATAAAAGACACTTCATGTACGTCTTCAGGCATCAAATCATGACCCAAACGAAAGGGCAACTTTTATATTTATTTTTCAATATAACATTCAGTAACTCTCCAGTAACTGTACTGGTCTCAGGTTTTCAGGTTCAAGTCCCCCAACTGCTAATAAAGGCACTGTTCCCAACCACTGCTCCCCGGGTGCTCAAATCTGCCCACTGTTCACTTTGGTGATGGGTTAAATGAAGAAGTCACATTTTGTTGTGAGCAGTGGTGTGAATCACGATGACAAGGAGTTTGCTTTCAAATAAAAATAATAAATATCCTTTTTTTTGCCCCTGTAAAGGCCTGCGACCCTCTGAAAATGGTTCCTTGGACCTTCTTTTGGGCCATGAGCCACCAGTTGAGAATCATTGCTTTAGATTTTGTGTGTGTCTCAATGTGAAAGAATATCAAACAAGAAAACTAAACTAACACTAAAACAATTACACTTTTTTCTTTTTAATTTTTTAATGTTTTAATTTTTATTAGCTGTGGACTAGAGACATTAGGAATAGGTAGAAGACGAGAGGGAGAGCTGGAGGTGGCAGAGTTAAAGATGCTGAGATTCTCTTTGGGGGTGACAAGGATGGACAGGATCAGGAACGAGGTGATCAGGGGGACAACACAGACAGGAAGGTTTGGAGAAAAGAGTCTTAGTCTTAGAAGCCAGACTGAGATGGTTTGGACATGTTCAGAGGAGGGACAGTGGTTATATTGGGAGAAGAATGCTAGACATGGAGCTACCAGCCTTAGATTGCCCAGGCTTGGCCTGCTCTCTCATTCTCAATTGATTAGTGTTATCACACTCACCTGTGACTTCATTAGTTCCTGTCCCTGGGCCGCATGGACCAAGCACTTACGGACACACACAACGCTCACGTCCTTCTTTACCGATCATCTGCCGCTTCAAATCAATCCCTGGGTAATGTCCAACAAGTACCTTGTCACCTTTTATCCCTTTACCAGTGTTTTTGTCTCCATTTCAGAACTGCGCATTCGATCTTTCTTTTCCTTTCAGCTTGTTCCTTTTCAGGGGTTGCCACATCGAGGCATCCTTTTCCTTCTCCCCGTTCTCTGTATCTTCTACTCTAACTTCATGTCCTCCCTTACTGCACACATCAATCTCCTCTTTGTCTCCTACCTGGTAGCTCCATCTCTAGGATCATTCTTCTACCAATGTATCCATTGTCCCTCCTCTGAACATGTCCAAACCATCTCAATCTGGCTTCTTCAGCTTTTTCTCCAGACCTTACAGTCTGTGTTGTTTAAAGTTTCTTTAACTGCAATAAAATCACAACTAAAACCTGTTTTTGCCACTTCAACCTGCATTTACACACTGTCTCCTTTGGTTTCCTCTTCAGAAGTGACATTTCTGTTCAATAATGATGTCCCTTTTTTTCTTGTATCCATGTCAGTAATCATGTACATACCTCTGTTTTACACTGACATCTCTGCACTGCAGAGGTGCATTGTGGCTCAGTAAGTGCTCCCTCAATTTCGTTGTACCCCTCACTTTACAACGACAATAAGAACTATTCCTATTCTATTCTTTTAGACTCATCCTTATCGTCGTCTCTGGTTTTGCCAGTAATAATGACAGAATTAAATACTTAAAAAAAAGCTATCGCAAAATGCCAAAAGATTACTAAAGGTTGTCGTGAGAGTTGCTTTTCTACTCATTGTATTTGTATTATTTTAATTCGACCGCACTGACTACAAGACATTAAAGAGTTGGTGACAATCCTCCCTTCATCCAATGTAGTGGCTGCAGGTTTTCATAGAACAATGCATGGATTTATCAGGTTCAGTCTAAACACGACGGAGCCCTAAAATAGTTTTACGCAGATGATCCTCGGGCTTTTCTGACTGTGTCGCAGCTGCCGGCTGCATTTGAAACTGCTAAAAACTCACATCTACGTAGCTTTTCCTCTGTGGTCGATGGAGCTGGAACAACAGCAGGTGCAGAAGAGAGAAGAGGAAGGTGATGGTAAACACGATGATGATAAGAGATGTCTGTTAGATGAAAACATCACTGATGTTCGCCCATCTGCCATGGCTCAGAGGAAACGGACAAAAACAGCACAAAACCTTTAGAATGAACAGGAAGCATTCAGGCGCATCATGTAGATCAGAGATTGTTTTTTATTTGTGAATCTTGTGCAAAAATATGTTTGAGTGTAATAACATGAAATTGTACATTAAATTCTAATGTCAACTTTCTGAGATGAAAACACAATCACTTTATTCTTCAGCCAATAATCTCTTTGTACTATGTAGTGATTTCTATTATTTATAATTTGGTTGCTGTTTCCTTTGTTCTTATAGATCAGGGGGCCCCAACTCTGTGCCCTGAGGCACCTCCTAGCACCTATGGTCTACCTAAAGTACCACAGGGTGTGCTCCAGAAAACAAAACTGGTTCCTGTGCTTTTTAAGCATTGGTTACACTTACAATGATATTCTAATTGGTGCAACATGATGGGGTCAGAAGAGTACTCAATGTTTTAGGTTGCAGAACTTTTATTATTACATTGCTTGGTAAGTCTGCATCAAACAAGAAGCTCTTCGTGTTACTGAGTGTGATTGAAGTGGGTCTTGGTTTTAACAAGGTTGGGGACCTTTGTTATAAATATATAGACAGATTTTTTATCCCCCCTCTTGGATAAATACTGGATACTGTAGGAAGAGTCAATGTAGTTTCACTGAAAAGGGAAGGAGCAGATGAACGCCTGAGGTTCCCAACATGTGAAGTCGTTGAACTTTCCATTACCTAAAAAAGAACATTCCAAACAAAGAAAAGTTGAGTTATTCCATCAAAAAAGTCATTTATATAATTAAATCACCTCACCTTCTATCTATCTATCTATCTAAATATTTATGTACAAAAACAGTTAAACATATATTTACTACTTCCCATGTACTTTTTCAGTACATGCTCAAGTAAAAGGGTTTAAATTAGAAAGATAGATGATTTGATCACGGAGAATAGGAAAATGTCATACTCAAGATTTCCACGCAGTGTTCCACATTCGCTGTGTGGTTGGGTTCACCCCACAGCCAGTCTTCATATCCCCACTGAGCTCCATCCAGCCAGACAAATCTGCCAGTCTGTTAAGGAGAAGAATAAAATAAAAAAAAAAGGTATGTATATACATATATACGTAGCATTTGGCTCATCTTCTTTCCCATTGTCTCTTTTTCAGGGGTTACCGCTGTGAATCATCATTTTGCATTTCCTCCTCTTCTACTCTGACTCCAACTACCTCCATGTCCTCCCTCACTGCATCCACCAATCTCCTCCTTGTCTTCTACCTGGTAGCTCCATCTCTACTATAATTCTTCTGTGCCTCCTCTGAACATGTCCAAACCATCTCAATCTGGCTTCTCTAGCTTTTTCTCCAAACCTTCCTGTCTGTGTTGTCCCTCTAATCACCTCATTCCTGATCCTGTCCA